>JALIZH010013864.1:0-37473 GCA_030522465.1 Rhipicephalus appendiculatus | reverse complement strand
GGACATATTAGGTTATAGCAGCCATGTACAGCTGGCGCTTACGATTCCTCCGCGTCTCGTAGCGTCCCCTCGTTGGGCTCGGAGGTGGGCGGCTGGCATGGCTGCCGAATAAGACACATTATACATGGGATCACCTACCCCCTTCCGAACCGATCGCCCCTCCAAGAGGTGGCGCACCGATGCTATCTTTGAACTTCTGCCCACCAAGAAAGACAACTTCCCCAAGTATCATATTATTCACTGCGACAACACAGAAAAGAAGGCGAGAAACATATCACCGTTTCTTGTATCAAAATGTCTGATGGATACACTAGGCGCGGGCTACAAAGCCAACAAGACCGCCAGTGGCGACCTCCTACTCGAATTAAAAGACCACGTACAATACCAGAGACTACACAACCTGACAGCATTTGGTGATCACCCCATCACGATAACACCACACCGAACACTAAACACCGTGAAGGGTGTCGTGTCAGATGACGACCTGAAGGAACTCTCCGACGAGGAACTTTTGACAGGATGGAAAGACGAGAATGTCATCCAGGTGCAGCGCATCAAAATAAGGAGAGAGAACAAAGAAATTTCAACGAAACACATCATAATTACATTCGGATCTACAACACTTCCCACTGAAATAGCAACAGGTTACCTCAAACTAGCAGTCAGACCCTACATTCCCAACCCGCGGCGTTGCTTTAAGTGCCAGCGGTTTGGGCATGGCTCCCAGAGCTGCCGAGGGCAGCTTACCTGCGCAAAATGCGGCACCACAGGACACTCCGCTGATGACGAATGCAACTCCCAGTTTCACTGTGCCAACTGTGACGGGGACCACCCGGCATATTCCAGGTCCTGCGTGGCCTGGAAGAGAGAAAAAAGAAATAATCACCACAAAGATCAAACTCAACATCAGTTTTCGTGAAGCGAGGCAGCGTGTTTCCCCGCATTTTGCAGGGAACACGTACGCCGAAGTGGCGCGAGGGGGGTCAGCGCCATTACGGCCTCCGGCGATGCCCCGGACCACGGCTGGCGTGCCGAAGCAAGCGCCACCCGCCCCCATGGGGGGAGCAGCCTCGGCTGCCCCACCCTCCCCGAAATCGGCCCCACCGAAGGCCCCTGCGAACCCTGGCAGCAGCCAGGGCAGCACACAAGCCAAAGAGGTCCCCTCGACCTCTGGCCCGGTGGGGTCGAAGGCTTCGTCCGCCGTGACGAAGCCTACCATCCGCAAACCCCGCTCGGTAGAGCGACTGTCCGTCGCCTCGGCAGATGCGATGGACACATCCAGTCCACCGGCGCAGCCTGCGCCTAAGGAGCGGCGAGAACCTCTCGACCGCTCCAAAAAAGACAAAACGCCCATTACAGGGCCTGACAAAGGCTCTGTAAAATAAATCACTCTACTCTTTTGCTACACACAGCACACACACACACATTCAAAATGGACAACATATTACAGTGGAACGCTAGAGGACTCTTACACAATCTCGACGACATACAAGAACTCCTTAGCAAATATTGTCCAAAGGTGCTGTGTGTACAGGAGACACACTTAAACCCTAAACACACAAATTTCCTACGCCAGTATGTCGTTTTTCGCAAAGACCGCCAGGATGCCCTCACATCATCGGGCGGTGTTGCAATTATAGTCGACAGAAACGTAGCATGCCAGCACTTTCCACTACGTACGGCACTGGAGGCAGTGGCCGTGCGAGCTATAATTGCAAACAAACTCATTACGATATGCTCGATATACATACCCCCACACTACCAGCTACACAAACACGAATTCCAATCTTTTATTGACGAGTTGCCCGAGCCTTACCTCGTTCTCGGCGATTTTAATGCGCACAGCAGCCTGTGGGGCGACTCTCGCACCGGCGCGCGAGGCCGCCTCATTGAGAATTTCCTGCTTTCTACAGGCGCATGTTTACTCAACAAAAAAGAAGCCACGTTTTTTAGCCTCGCAAATAAATCTTATTCGTCCATCGATCTTAGCATCATCTCTCCATCTATTTTACTTGATTTTAACTGGGAAGTGATTAAAAACCCTTATGGGAGTGACCACTTCCCAATTCTCCTCCAAACACAAAAACAAAATGAATCTCCACCCCAGGCCCCTCGGTGGAAGCTTGAGAAAGCCAATTGGGAGGAGTTCCACAAAATTACTAACATCTCGTGGGCGGACTTGTCTTGTTTTAGTATTGACGCTGCTGTCGAGTATTTTACTGCTTTTATTATCAACATGGCTACTAAATGTATACAAGAAACTAGCGCTACAAGTAAACGTCGTGTTCCCTGGTGGAATGACGACTGCCGCAACGCTCGCAAGAAACAAAATAGAGCGTGGGGGCTTCTGCGCGAATCACCCACAGCAGAGAACCTCGTCAATTTTAAACAGGTCAAATCGCAAGGACGAAGGACGCGCCGGCAGGCTAGAAGGGACAGCTGGCAGAAGTTCATATCGGGTGTGAACTCTTATAGAGATGAGGCTAAGGTGTGGAAGAGCGTGAAGAAAATAATAGGTCAACCAATGTACTCCGCGCCCTTAGTAGACACCCAGGGGGAAAGCCTGGGAGACCAAGCTGACTCCCTGGGAGCACATTTCGAATCTGTATCCAGCTCGACACACTATTCAGACACCTTCCAAAGGTACAAAATGAGATTGGAACAACAAAGGTTAGATAGACTATCTACAAATAATGAGGCATATAATGAACCATTCCGCTTAGCAGAGCTACAGGCAGCACTGACCTGTTGCAACAAATCTGCTCCAGGTTCTGATCGAATCGTATATGATATGCTGAAACACTTACCCCAGGAAACGCAAAAAACACTGCTCTCATTGTACAATGCCATATGGTTTTCCGGAGAGATCCCTAGTTCCTGGAAAGAGGCTATTGTGATCCCTGTTCTAAAACAGGGCAAGGATCCATCCTCCGTCACAAGTTACAGACCGATCGCCTTAACTAGTTGCTTGTGTAAACTTCTTGAAAAAATGATAAACCGCCGACTAATACATTTCCTAGAATCAAATGAACTGCTTGACCCACACCAGTGTGGTTTTCGAGAGGGTCGATCCACCACTGATCATCTCGTCCGCATTGAGGCTCAAATCCGGGAAGCTTTCGTACACAAACAATTATTTCTCTCTGTCTTCCTGGACATGGAAAAAGCTTACGACACAACTTGGCGCTTCGGAATACTCAGAGATCTGTCCCATTTAGGTGTACGAGGTAGGATGCTGGACATAATAGAGAGTTACTTGTCGGATCGCACATTCCGTGTCCGAGTGGGAAATGTGCTGTCGCGCACATTTGTTCAGGAAACGGGAGTACCTCAAGGTGGTGTCCTCAGCTGCACACTTTTTATTGTTAAGATGAATTCGCTGCGTCTGTATATCCCACGAAATATGTTTTATTGCACGTATGTAGATGACGTACAAATAGGATTTAAATCGTGCAACCTGGCGACGTGTGAGCGACATGTTCAGCTTGCTCTAAACAAGGTGGCCAAATGGGCCGACGATAATGGTTTCAGCCTTAACCCTCAAAAAAGTACATGTGTCCTTTTCTCGAGAAAGAGAGGCTTGCACGCCGATCCTGACATAGACCTACAGGGTCAACGTCTGTCTGTAAAAACGGAGCATAAATTTTTAGGCTTAATCTTAGACACAAAGTTAACGTTTGTATCACACCTCAAATATCTCAAAAACAAGTGTATGAAAACAATAAATGTCTTAAAGGTCCTATCACGTACAACATGGGGCAGTGACAGAAAATGTCTCCTAAACCTCTACAAAAGTCTTATACGTACACGCCTAGATTATGGAGCCATTGTCTACCAGTCTGCCACAGCAAGCGCACTGAAGATTCTTGATCCTGTTCATCATCTGGGCATTCGGCTCTCTACAGGTGCCTTTCGAACGAGCCCTGTAGAAAGCCTCTACGTTGAGTCAAACGAGTGGTCCCTCCACCTGCAGAGGTCTTACATATCCTTTTTATATTATCTAAAAGTGAACGCAGACAAGGAACACCCCACACACTCCACAATCAATGATCTGTCCAGCGCTGTGCTATTTGACCACCGGCCCTCGGTAAGACAGCCCTACTCACTTCGCGTGAGGGGCCTAGCTGAGGAAACCTGTGTGCCAGTTCTTGAACACTGTCTAATGGCTCCTGCCGCACATCTGCCACCGTGGCAATGGCAGGTCATAGAGTGCGATGTCTCCTTCGTAGAAGTTACGAAACACGCACCCATTGCACATATCGGCACATACTTCCTGGAACTCCAACACAAATACACTTGCCCAGAATTCTATACAGATGCTTCAAAGTCTTACACCAGTGTGTCTTATGCAGCTGTTGGCCCATCATTTTCGGATTCTGGTATTCTGAACCCCCCAAACAAGCATCTTCACCGCAGAAGCTCACGCGATATTTCTGGCCGTCACACATATTAAGGAAATAAAACTACAACGCGCGGTTATATACACGGATTCTCTCAGCGTCGTGAAAGCTTTGAAAAGTATGAAAAAACATAAAAATCCAGTCCTTGTGTCCCTTTACTCGCTTTTATGCAGTATCTACACACTCAAACAACATGTTGTTATATGCTGGGTGCCAGGGCATCGCGAGATTAGTGGAAACGTTTTGGCGGACCAACTGGCTGTATCCGCCCATGATAACGCTGCCGCGCATGCATCCATAGCGCTCCCTTCATTAGACCTAAAAGCCTTTGTAAAACGAAACCTCAGGGATTATTGGCAGCGCTCATGGGACAGACAAACACAAAATAAACTACATGCTATTAAGCCGAACCTTGGAAACTGGCCACCAGTATCCAGGTCACGCCACACACAGGTAACACTTACCAGACTACAAATAGGACACACTCACAGCACACATGCACACCTTCTGTCCGGTGGTGATCCACCCTTGTGTGACAAATGTGGACAACCACTTACGGTTCTCCACATCCTCGTCCAGTGTCCTGAATTAGACGCCATGCGGAAAAAACACTTTTTATTACCATACCGACAACAGTTTCCACTTCATCCTCTCATGTTCATCGGCAGGGATCCACTTTTTAATCATGAAGCACTGTTCGCGTTTTTAACGGAAGTTCATAGTTTTCACCCCATCTTTAGAGGTAATCCGTAGCGCGACCTCTGAACAGAGGTCGCAGCTACGGTGGCTACGTTAGGGAAAGCACCTGCCTCGCGGCCCTTAGTCTCAAGGGCGTCGACGAGGAAATCGTGCTTATGCCAAATCGCCACCACTGTTTTATCAACCCTAGCATTGCCATTCATTTCGCGTACGTACATATCACATCACCCTCATGATTTTAATACCTATATGTTTTACCCGCCCTAGAGCGCGGAATTTTAGGCCGCTTTACAGCCACGTAACATTATCATAGTCCACATCCTTTTACATATCATCGTAAAACACCGGCCATTGTCACTTTTACATCATTTGTCATGGCGCTCTTTGGCCAAGCATGGCCCTTGCGCCATTAAAACCCACATATCATCATCATCACTCTAACTCCGAGCTGTCGACGCACTGTCGATAGCAACAATGTCGCCGCTTTGAGCATACGCTTGCGGTGCAAGCAACTGCCTTGCATGCGAGCAGCAGTTGTAGAAATTCTCGAGCTTTTAACGTGTAAACATGCAGGTATATGTATACATACAGCTTACGAACGATGCGGATGCTCGAAATTTCGTTGAAGAAAAGCCTGTAGTGGAATACGGCGTCCGAAATCGTTGTCATCACTTGCGCACTTCCCTTGCTTTTCGCCTCCACTAGACCAGAGCGAGGCAGTGTTGCCACAAAAAAAAAAAATATATATATATATGGTAGCAGATTTTTTCATGGAATATCAGTAGAAATCAGTAGAATAAATATTTTAGTCCTCCCGCTTAGTTTTTGCCTCTCAAATTCAGCACTGATATTGTTAATCTACCATAGAGTACTGTAGCTTTCGTGAAGTAGTCAAAATAACGACTCCGATATTACTGGTGTCCCGAAGGCGTCAACTAAAGTCCCTCCATCGGACCTTACCTCCATCGCGTCTACTGCGCTACCTAGCCGGCGGAAAACGCATGGAGCGGCTGTAGTGTCAACGTGGCACGATTCAAGACTGATTAAATATAGAAAGGTCTCTGAGGGCACTCAGCACACTGAAGCTTTAGTGTTTCAGGCATGAAAACATACGATGAGCCACCTTCTGAAGAAGACGGGTGGATTGAGAGTTCGGCAGTGTCATTTTGCAAGTAGGGGCGGGCACACGATTTTTCCGAGAGGGGATCAGCTCATGGAGTGCATGGTGAGCAATGGGAGGCCCTAACAGATCCTCTTCTTGAAAGTACACAATAAAAATTAAGCGGGGACGAGGTGGTTCTGCGCATCTTTACCCGCTCTCTGTATCTGCACCCGAGCGTTTTACATCGCCGGTGCACTTTAAATGCACTTTAAAGAACCCCAGGTGGTCAAAAACCCTGGAGCCCTCCACTGCAGAGTCTCACATAATCATGTGCGTGGTTTTAGAACGTTAAACACCAAGAATTATTACGTTATAATATTTCCATCGCCGATTCTTCGTCCTTGCGCGCTATTTCCCTTGGAAGTATGTACCACGTAGCCAATGTCCCCACCGTGTTTAAATGTTATCCCATTGAAAACTTTCGTGCATAGAACATGGGCGTCGGCAGGGGGGTGCAAAAGGGGGCACTTGCCCCCCCTCAGGCCACCCCAGCACTTACTCCCCGCAAAAGCTACACCACCACCCCCTCCTCACCCCACCGCAATGCAACACAGGTTCGCACCCCCCAAGACGAAATTCTGCCGACGACCATGGCCTAGAATGATTTTCTCCCTCTACGTGCATTCACCCCTCCACATTCCAGGGAGAGTGCCTCGGAACCATAGAGGCTTTTCAAAAAGCACTGCCTGAATATCACACCTGCGAGCAAGTTCTGTTAATTTTGTATACTCAAAAAAAAATAAATAAATAAAATAAAACAAGAAGTGGAAGAGAGGAAAAGCAGGGGAGTGTAGCATGGAAAAAAAATAATTTGTTCCGGTAGTGTAGCTTTGGTCGAAAGCTGCTCGTTTGCAAACTTCATTTGCTCACATATGTGCAGTAAAATTCTTGCGAAATATTAATGCGATTTCAAAAATCTGCGAGTGGCTTTCCTAGCTGCAAGAATACTTCACACACGCAAACACTCGCCCACAGGCTCGTTTAGCGCTCTAAGCTTGGTTAGTGCTTGTTCACCCCTCCACATTCCAGCGAAGGGAGAAACGACAAAAAGGAAAGGCATGGACAAGTGTGGATGGAAAAAATATTTTTTTTTCTGCCATTCTGTTGTCCAAGCTGTTCGTTTGGAAAATACACTCGCTCACGCATTCCGAGCAATTATTTTGCTGTGTCATTTGAGCGAGCTGATGGTTTCCCTCTTCTTTTGTCTGTCACCGCATGGCACCACGTCAAATCAAACTCGACGATGAAAAAGTAGCAGTTTTTGCGATCGTTTCTGTAGAAAATACAGAAAGTCAGTAGATTCGGACACCTTATCACTCAATCAGCAGAAAATTTAAAAAATCAGTAGATCTACTGATAAATCAGCAACCGTGGCAACACTGGAGCGAGGCCCGACTGTACACACTTTTCCCAGACTGCTTTGCGCGCTGCGGTGGCTTGTGGGATTGCTTGAAAAAGGTCTATTGTGGACCAGGGGATGAGAGGGGTCAGCAGCATCTTCGTTGTCGGTACACGCTGAGTCAGCTAAACTGTAAGCTTCACTGCGATCACATAATTCTTCTGAAGCTTCAGGTGCTGAATCACTGTCAACTGCTGAGATACAGCGTCTGTGCTTACGGTAGACGTGGTTCCCAAAGCTTACAACGAGGTTGTAAGTGTTTGGCAGCCATCGACGCCGCAGGTTGTGGGGATCTGAGGCACGCCTGTAAAGCCTTTGCGCGGGCATTTCGCCATTCCCATGCTCTTTCCCATGCTCTCGAAGTGCCTCCTCTATTTTTTCAGTGCCTGCTCAACGCGCCCTCCGCGGCTGTCGGTGCGCTTGCGTGTTTATGCTACTTGCCGCCGAACGATGGCGCCAGCTACGTAGGGGTGGCTGCATGGCGAGAGCATACACGCTAGGTGCGCGTTAGCTCGGTCAGCCACGTGTTTGTATGTGCGCTTTGCAGCTGCAGTATCGCTGTGTTTGTTGCCGCTAACGTGTTTTCTTACTTGTGTCTTGGTCTTCTCGTGCAGTTTAAGAACGCTTATTAAGTACACCACATGTTTATTTTCATCGAGATTGGTAGGGGTTCTGGAGAAAACTCCTACACTGGTGCTGGCTGTGGCCCTTTGCCTTACAGGACCCGCACTGGAGTATTGCCCATATTTCGGCTGGGGCCCGTTGTCCGCATGGGCGCCGCTGGTTCCGGAAGGTGCCTCGCACAGCCAGGCTTGCCGCCTTTCCAAGAGCTTTCACTCCATGTCCTCTGGATATGTGATATCCGTCGACAGCATAAAATGCTGGTTTTGGAGTCTTCCCCGCCAGGAACCTGTCCTGCAGTGACAAACATGACTCGCAATGAAGCAATGTGATTAAGCCGCGTTTTTATCTTTTGGCCCATTCTAATGTCACCTGTAGTCTCCATCTAATGGGATGCTGTGAATTAGAATGCTGAAATACTCTGTGATGACATGCTCATATTTTACAGATGCAAAGTTTGCTACTTGCACAAGTGGTAACCGTGCTGCTGTCATTACTTTTTAATTGTACTTACATAATACTGTCATGCATTATCGTTTGATTTATGAGCCTCAGGATTTTCACACTAATGAGAGAGGCCACAGACAGCAAGTCAGTGTAGTAAGAGAACATAAAAATGACATAGGCACAGGCTGAAAAGTGAAATAATATATTGGGAGTGAAATTCCGGGTGTAACTTTTTGCAAATTTGGTAAAGTAGAAATGAAACAACAGTGGTGAGCCATGCTTTTAAAGTACAGTCGGAGGTGGTTGCAATCAATACTGCAACTTGGAATGAATGAATTTAAGTAACAGTACCGCAATGTGGAACGTGTACTTTGCATTTGTGGTTCACACGAAGTGAAAAAGCGAAGGTGGCGTTATCAAGTGAGAATGAAAATGAGGGTGGTGGTAGTAAAGCTTGTGAAAGAGGCTGAAGGCTTAGATATAGTCCGGCGTAACGTGTACGAGCGACAACACGCGACGCGATTAGGCTACGCGGGCGAAAAGTGGAGAACTTATAGTCTGGCGTCACGGCGTAGCCGGCGCCCCCCGGCGGCGTTTGGCGTGCTTGGCGACGCCGGCGCAGAGATAGAGCATGTTCCTATTTCACGCGCTCCACGCGGCTGCGTTAAACCACAATGCACTGCGCGCGGCAGCGGCACTCGGTAAAATGGCGGCGTGTGGGCCGCGTTTGGAAAGTGCGGCCGTGGTTTACTCGACTTTGATCTATGGCCGTATGATTCTGTGTGTGCTGGAGGGATTATAGATCACATTTGCGTGTAGACCAGCAACAGCGTGGACTGCTGCGACACGGAGGGAAAGAGAGACGTCTGGGAAGCCTTCGGAATGCGCTCTCGTATGTACATACATGATCCGCTTTGGTTTCCGATACAACCAATGTAGCTATTTTCTGGCTCCCAGAGCGTTTAACGCAATCCTTGTGAGGAAAGACGTTTCCGGTGAAGTCAAACAGTGCACAGAGCGAGAAAAAGCACGCGCGTCAACCATAAAGCATCATCGCGGTCCTTACGGAACACAACATACTGGCGAAGAAAGTTTGTATGCTTAGATTTTAAATGTGTTTCCTGCCAGGGCTGGGCAGTATCGAAGATACATGTATCTTAGATACTATCTTAGATTATAGGGTATCTTGTATCTGTATCGCGATACGTGTCGCAGAACGAGTATCTGTATCTGCATTTCCGATACATTCAATAATGTATCGTGTATCTTAAGATACAAGATACTGCTCCAGAAACGCCGCCATGCGAAACAATAAACGTCGGCTGGACACTGCTTCTCAAACTGATACTGCTGCCACTTTAGCCTCCTGAATAAAATTAACGCAAGAGTGACATTCTTTTGTCATTCCGCCAGGGTGTTCCAGTGAGCACTATCGATTAGGTCTATACGCGTCCCTATTTGTGGAGAAGAGCCACGTGATGGCGCTCGAGCAATCTTGACAAGAACAAGCGTACGAACGGCGACGCGCTCGAGCCGACCTTTCGTTTTTTTTTATGTTTTCTTTCTTTTTTAGCTCTGTCGGTGCTATGAACCTTGTTTGTAGCAACGGTACTGTGCTGCGTGCTCCAGTGCGTGCGGCGTCTTTCCCTCAAATTCCGATGCCCCTTTGTTGTCGTTATCGAAGTTTGCCTTGCGTTGTAAAGTCTCAAGTGTGTAAGAATGGGATTGCTTAGCGTCTCGCGGCTTTCACCCAGTGATTTCAAAGATCTGGTGAGTTTAAGGTTGACGCGATGAGATGAGATTGACTTCTATGCAATTTAGATTCTAACAACCGTCGCATCACGGTGTCCCTGCTAGATGCAATAGAACAAGCATTTACGTAACAGAAGATATTTTGGCGTAATTTATCCTTGTTCGTCGTCCTAAATCATTCAAGAAGTATTTTTAATGATAGCTTAATTCCAAGTGCACAAGTTCTCTCTTTGATCTCCTCCGTTTGCATCCTGCACATTTTCTATATAGCGTCTGTATAGTGTTTGCTCGTATGTTTATTGTAATATGACTTTCGTAACCTGATCCTAAACTCCTTCTCTGCTTTATTCTGACTTTTCTTTTAATTTTCTCGGTTATTGCTACTATTTAAACATCTCCATTCCGTGTGAGTTTAGTGTTATGTTAAGGTGACGCTGAGAACAAAGGTAAAGTAATCTGAGCGTGCCTAGAGTATACAGTAAGATATATTCTGCTTGCGGTTTAATAAAACTGCGAAATTCAGTTTGCATTATAATCATAGAAAGTATAAGAAAAGGTCATAGGCATGTTAGGATGGGGATGTGAGAAAGAGTATGAAGTGCTTAGTTTTTTTTTGTTTTTTGTTTTTTTCATGAACGTACCAACGAGACCTTTTATGCTATTTTTCGTAGACACTGAGCTTTCTACTGTCTGATCTTAACACCTAAGTTGACTATACATTATGTTTTATTTTCATAGCTTTGGGCGTACCGCCTGTATCGTGTTTATAAAGGATGTTTCGCCTGAATGGAACCAAATATTTACGAAGTGGTTAACCTCAACTGAGCAAAACCAACGTTGGGATTTACCGCCAAGTGCGTTTCGTTGTATACGTTGTAGAGGGCATTCCAGAACGACCGATCTGATTTTTTGTGGAAAGTTACGTGCTACGTAGTGATTATTTCGGCGTTTAAGGAAAGGTGCAGAAATATGACTACTATTGTGCTGCAGCGCTCTCAGGCGTGCTTCGAGCGAAACAAACGGCACGAGGACCTCGCTGAATTGAGCGGCTGCGGCTTCAGGCATCGGCTCCACAGCGCGTCAACATTTCTGACCGCCACACACGGCAAAGGAACACCATCGTCCCTGAAGAGCGATACAGGCTGACGGTCCGCGTCCCGGTTGTTTCGCTCGAAGCACGTTTAAGAGCGCTGCAGTGCGATAGCGCATGAGCGCAGTCACGTGGTTTTATTTCATATTTCGCGCGCTTTCTTTAAAAGCCAGAAAGTACTCACCAAGCGGCATGAACACCGCCAAAGAGAATTGGTTCGGTCGTCTTTGAACGTGCTCTACGATGTGACGGAACGTACTGGGCCCTAAAGTGAATATAAAAAAATGTCGCATAATTAACCTTAGTTAATTAACCAGTTAAGCTCAATATAAAAATACTATAACTGACGCCACGTGACGGTAAAACATATGCCATTGGTTTCATTCAGTCGCGGTTAAACGCTTTTTTTTTAATATTTCGTTCTACTTACGTGAAATACCCTGTATATTTATTCACTGTCATTTTTTTTTAATACCGAACCACCTAGCTATTTCCCGTAGGTATGTTCGTTTTCCTTTTTTAGGTCACCCGAAGTTTTTTTTTTTTTTTTTTTTTTTTTTTTTTTTTTGCTACAATTAAGCAGGTGAGCAGGGCTAAATGTTGCAATAGTGTGAATAGCAGTGACATCCTGCGACGTTTTTTGCTAGGTACAATACATCTGGGAAGTTTCTGGGCGGCACATGCGCTATCGGAGAGCAAATGGCAAGAGATTGCACGTTAGTGAATATGTTGCTAACGAACGCTTTACGTAAGCAGATAAGTAGAATATGAAAAAATCATTGCAGTTTTATGTCCTCAGCGAATTATATGCGCCGACTCGATAGTTATCGTCTTCACATGATGATTCTCAATAAATATCGCTACCAGCGTTGTTGCTGCGTTGCAGATGTCGGGTGATGAGTTATTACGAAAGCTCTAACTACGCTTACGGACAAGTTAAGACTCTGCACCGGTATTTGTGCCATAGTGCAGAGGCTTCTTATTGAAGTAAGGTGTGTGACCGGGCTTATTGAAGTTCTTGCAATTAGACGGCAACACGCTAGCTCGTCGCCATGCAGAGCAGCGACACTCATCATTTCCAAAGTGTAGTGGTGAAGGAGCAACGTATTCGCCAGTGGGACGCTCGCTTGGTGCGAAGCGCGAGCGCAGATCGCGAGCTGTGGGTGCCCAGCCTGACTGACTGTTTTCTTTCGCTTTGCCGGCTCTCTGCCTGCTGTCCAACGTCACCGAATAAACCCCCCTTACAAAGTGGTGGAAGGTGCTGGGTACTTAAATCTGGAACTTCGAAGCCGGAAGCTGCCCACCGCCCCGACAATGCCTGATCCAACCACCGAGCAAGGCACCGCCCAACCAAGCACGGTCGTCCAATCTCCACTGGTCATCGTGCCTACCACCCTGCGTCAACGCGATCCGCCTTTCTTCAGCGGCACCGAGGACCAAGATGTGGAAGATTGGCTGCAGCTGTTTGAGAAGGTGAGCGCCGCCAACAAGTGGGACGACCCCTCGAAATTGGAGTACGTCCCATTTTATCTCAAAGACGTCGCGAGCCTGTGGTTTCACAACCACAACTCCGAGTTCTCCACGTGGGCCACTTTTAAGACCATCTTCGCGGCAGTGTTTGGGCGCCCGGCAGTACGCAAGCTCCGCGCAGAGCAGCGCCTACGCGGACGTGCGCAAAAGCAGGGCGAAACTTTCACGAGTTATATCGAAGACGTCATCGATCTATGCAAGCGCCTGAACCCTGAGATGAGCGAACAAGAGAAGATTAAGCACATCTTAAAAGGCATAGATGACGATGCCTTCCAAATGTTGCTGGCGAAGGACCCACGTACCGTATCCGACCTTGTGACCCTGTGCCAGAGTTTCGAAGAACTTCGCAAGCAACGCGTCTCAGTTCGGAGGTCGACGACAGTAGACGACTCCCTCGCCGCCTTGACCATCGGCGGTGACAACACTCTGATGGCACAGATAAAAGAATACGTGCGCGAAGAAGTGGCTCGACAGCTTTCGTGCGTGTCATATTTGCCGACCACCGAAGCACCTGCGAACTGTCTAGCGCCAGCCATCAGACAGGCTATTCAAGAGCAGGTCTCCGAGGCGTTGCCGCCCGCCTCTCCACCGACACCTGTCGCTGCGCCATTGACTTACGCGGCTGCCGCTGCAAGGCCTCCACGTCGTCTGCCACTATCACCTCCGCAACCTGCTCGGCCATCCACCACGCCACTTCCTGGTACACAGCTGCACTACGGGAATCCCTGGCGTACTGCTGACAACCGGCCGATCTGCTACGCTTGTGGAATTCCAGGTCACGTTGCACGCCTATGTCGTCGGCGCTTCGCGGTAAACCCGGAAGCACCGAGGTATGCCGACTACTCGTTGCGACCACCATACCGCGCGCCTTACACGCCACCTGAAGTCTCCGACCGCGAGTATGCCGACTACTCGTTGAGGCCTCCATACCGCGCGCCTTACACGCCACCTGAAGTTTCCGACCGCGACCCTCCACCTGCTCCCGCTACCCAAACCTCCGCTTCGCGTCGCTCCCATTCACCACGCCATCGTTCTATTACCCCAATGCGTCGCCGACCCACCTCCATCGACACGGAAAACTGACCGCCGCAGCTCCGGAGGCACGAGCTGCGTCGTCGTCGATCTGTCTAAGTCCTCGCCTGTCCCCCGCCAATCTTATTGATGTAATCGTTGAAGGTGTACGAACACTTGCGCTCATAGATACTGGTGCCGCGATATCCGTGATTAGTCAAAGACTCTGCCAATCGATTCGTAAAGTCACGACGCTGTCTCCCGTCATATCCCTCAGCACTGCGAGCGCACAACAAATTGAGCCCGTTGCGGCATGTACGGCCAAAGTGGTCATTCGAGACGTATTGTACACCATCGAATTTGTCGTGTTGGCTTCATGCTCCCACGATGTCATCCTGGGATGGGATTTCTTATCCCGCCATCACGCCGTTATCGACTGCGCTCGTGCCGAGGTGGAACTATCTGCGTTTCGTGATGCGCCTTTTGTCGATGCGCCGGTATCTACTGTGACCAAGCTTGTCGTTGCGACGGACATGGACCTTCCTCCTTTCGGCGCCGTATTTGTTCCTGCTTACTGCACCTCACTTTCTGACGCTCCCGTTCTGTTCACACCATCCAACCTCTTCGGTAGCTGCCACCATACGTCGCTGCCATTCGCCGTTCTATCACTTCGGCAAGACACCACCGGAATATTTATTTCCAATCCCAACTCGTGCCCTCTCAGTTTACGCCGTAACGAGACCCTCGGCTACATTCAGCCTATCGATGAAGACCTTATCCTGCCTATTGATTTCTTCGAAACCCCGCAAAATCCGGAGCTGAATGCGCTGACTCCTCACCTTGCCTCGGACAGCGTGTCGTCAGATGCATTTCACCGTTCCATCGACAGCCATCTCGCTCCGGCTCAACAAGAGCAGCTTCTTACCCTTCTGCACGAGTTCAGAAGTTCGTTTGATTTCCCCCAAGCGGCGTTAGGTCGAACGAACACCGTTGTCCACAAAATTGACACTGGGACCAATACGCCTTTGCGGCAGCGCCCCTATCGTGTATCACCAGTGGAGCGTCGCGTAATTACAGAACAAGTAGACGACATGCTACAGCGCGGAGTCATCAAGCCTTCTTGTAGTCCTTGGTCTTCCCCCGTTGTCCTCGTCAAGAAGAAAGATGGTTCCATCCGATTCTGTGTGGACTACAGGCGCCTCAACAACATTACGAGGAAAGATGTTTACCATCTTGCCCGCATAGACGACGCCCTCGATTGTCTCCAAGGTGCCGAGTTCTTTTCTTCGTTAGACCTGCGTTCGGGTTATTGGCAAGTCCCAATGGCTGAGTGTGATCGTCCGAAAACGGCGTTCGTCACCCCGGACGGCCTCTACGAATTTACAGTAATGCCATTCGGACTGTGCAATGCGCCCGCAACCTTCGAGCGAATGATGGACAGCATTTTACGCGGGCTCAAATGGAAGATATGCCTGTGCTATCTCGATGACGTTGTCGTTTTTTCACCCGATTTCAGTTCCCATCTCAATCGTCTGCGGAAGATCCTCCAGTGCCTGACCAACGCCAGTCTTCAGCTTAACCTGAAGAAATGTCACTTCGGGGCTCGACAACTCACCATACTTGGTCATGTCGTTTCCAAAGACGGCATCCTCCCGACCCTGACAAACTTCGCGCCGTTGCCGAATTTCCAAAGCCGACTACACTGAAAGAACTGCGAAGCTTCGTGGGCCTGTGCTCGTATTTTCGTCGCTTTGTTCGGAACTTTGCTTCCATCATTGCCCCGCTAACGAAGCTGCTTGCTGGCCCTGCGGATCTTTCAAATTGGACACCAGCCTGTGACGAATCTTTCACTGCACTGCGCCAACTACTTACTCCGCCGCCCGTTCTGCGCCATTACGACCCGACTGCGCCCACCGAGGTACACACGGACGCCAGTGGCGTCGGCCTTGGTGCAGTACTCGCGCAACGCAAACCCGGTTTTACGGAGTATGTTGTCGCCTATGCCAGCCGCGCCCTCACTAAGGCGGAAGCCAACTACTCTGTTACCGAAAAGGAGTGCCTTGCGATTGTGTGGGCGTTAAACAAGTTTCGCCCCTATTTGTACGGCCAGACCTTTGACGTGGTGACTGACCATCATGCACTCTGTTGGTTGGCGTCACTGAAAGATCCTTCTGGTCGTCTTGGACGTTGGGCACTTCGCCTACAAGAATTCGACATTCGCGTCATCTACCGATCGGGGCGTAAGCATTCTGACGCGGACGCACTATCACGATCACCCGTGCAATCCACTCAAGAAGAAAGCTCAGCCGTTGAGTTTCCCATCACTGCTCTTAACGTCACAGACATGCCATCTGAACCCCGCAGGGGCGTCTGCGCAAGCAGGCGTTTGGTGTGTAGCGACACCACGGACTCGAGCTAACGAGGGGGTTTCGGCTCTCTCCCACGCTTAGCCGTGCGTGGCTTCGCCGTGTCCGGGGAAAAGGGGATCCTGGGGGTTGAGCCGACGCCGGGTGTTTGGACCTTTACGGCCCCCCCGGCTGAGGCAACACACCCCGTTGGCCCCGGCTTCACGTAGACGGCCGCCCTGGGCTGACCCACCCAGGGGAAATCGGCAGTCGCCTTTTCCTATCTCTCTCTCTCCCTACATCTTCGTCTTTCCCTCTCACTTTCAATCTTTCCTTTCTTCTTTTCACTTCCCTACTTCCACGTTTCTCGGCGGCAAGGGTTAACCTTGTGCAAATAGCCAACCTTGGCCTAGGCGCATTAGGTTATAGCAATGATGTACAGCTGGCGTGTGCAAGTCATGCAAGTCATGCAAACTCGTACCGTCCCCTTGTTGGGCTCCGTGGTGGGTGGCTGCCATCACTGCCGAAAAAACTAGATGTCTTATGCATAGATCATTTCCACTTTTTCCTGATCGTGCCGCCTTGAAGCGTGTACGCACCGAAGCTACTTTGAACTTCGTCCCTCAATACGCAGAATCGTTCCCTAGGTACCACGTAGTCCATAGCGAGAAACCTGAAAAACCAGTCCGAGCTATGTCTCCTTTTCTTGTGGCCAAATCCCTGACCGATACTATAGGACCAGGGTACAAAGCGACCAAAATGGCAAGTGGCGACCTCCTCCTTGAGGTTTGTGACAAACTACAACACGACAAACTTGCTGCAATCAAAGCATTTGGCGACACACCCATCACAGTGACCCCACACCGCTCGTTGAACACTGTCCGTGGCGTTGTCTCAGAAATCGGCTTCATTGATCTTAGCGAGGCGGAGCTTTTGGAGGGTTGGCAAGAGCAAAATGTTACCGAAGTACGAAGAATTAAAATCAGAAGAGAAAACAACGAAATCCCAACAAAACACTTGATAATCACATTTGCCTCCAGCACGTTACCAGAGTTCCTTCAAAGTGGCTACACCAAAACCCGAATCAGACCGTACATCCCAAACCCGCGCAGATGCTTCAAGTGCCAGAAATACGGCCATGGCTCGCAGACCTGCCGGGGTCAGCTTACCTGCGCCAAATGTGGAGACAAGGATCACTCCTCTGAAAACTGCACTGGGAAAGTCCGTTGCATCAACTGTGAAGGCGACCACCCTGCGTATTCCCGATCATGCAGCACATGGAAAAGAGAAAAAGAAATCGTGACAATGAAAGTCAAAGAAAACATTTCCTATCGGGAAGCCAGGAAAAGGTGCTCAATCTTTCAGGGCAGATCCTATGCGGATGCGGCGCGTCAGGGGGCAGCGCCGCACCGTCCCTCGCCATTTAGCCAGCCCACGCACAGCGAGCTGGCGGTGGCCTCAGCCCCCGCGGTGGCGGCCGTTAAGGCTACGCCACCCACCGATCAAATGAGCCCGGCTGCTCCAGGGTCGTCGGGCGTCAAGACCTCGACTCACGAGGCGAGGTCTGAAACGCGAAATTCCAGCTCGCTCTTGCGGGCATCCAGTGCCTCCCGCGAGGCAATGGACACCACTCCGGCGCCTCGAGCGCTTCCAGAGAGACGTGGCTCTCTGGAAAAAAAAGAAAAAAGAAAAACAAAAAATTCTGGGTCCGGGCAAGGGCCCTTGAACACCACCCGTACTCCTCAGCCACACACAGAACACACGCAAGTTCCGCTAAAATGTCAACCATGATAATGTACTGGAACGTCAGAGGACTTATGAAGAATCTCGATGACATAACGGAGCTACTATCTGAATACCAGCCAAAGGTGTTCTGTGTGCAGGAGACGCATTTAAATCCCACGCACACAAATTTCCTAAAGCGATATGCCATTTACCGAAAAGACCGTGACGACGCTGACGCCTCGTCTGGTGGTGTAGCAATAATAGTAGATAGGTCAGTTGCTTGCCAACATCTGGCCCTACAGACGCCCCTCGAGGCAGTATCAATAAGAACAATCATTTGCAAAAAGCTGGTTACCGTTTGCTCCATATACATGCCTCCTCATCACAAAATTGATAAAACAGTGTTTTATAACCTTGTTGACCAGCTCCCTGAGCCTTTCATTGTGGGCGACTTTAATGCCCACAATACTCTGTGGGGAGACTCCAGGTGCGACGCCAAGGGTCGATTTATTGAAAACTTTCTTTTAAGCTCCGGTGTATGCCTTTTTAATAAGAAGCAACCCACTTACTACAACTGCTCACACAACTCCTACTCTTGCATTGACCTGGCTATTGGATCTGCCACGCTCTTTCCGCACTTACATTGGAAAGTTATCACCGACTCCTTTGGAAGTGACCACTTTCCCATAACCTTGAATCTCGTAAAGCAAGAAGAATGCACTCAGTCTGCCCCGCGATGGAAACTGGTTTCGGCTGATTGGGAGCTTTTTAAGCGATCATCTTTTTTATCCCGAGATTTTATCACTGAACTCACCATAGACGATGCCGTAGCGTATTTTACCGATTTTATCATAGCTGTCGCTGAAAAAACCATCCCGCAAACAAAAGGTACGCCACACAAAAGAAGAGTCCCATGGTGGAACGACGAATGCAAGCTGGCACGCAAGAAACAAAATAAAGCCTGGGGCATCTTTCGTCGTTACCCAACTGCAGAAAATCTCACTGACTTTAAAAATGTTAAAGCGCAAGGAAGGCGAACACGACGACAGGCTAGGAGGGAATCTTGGGAGAGGTTCCTCTCGGGTATAAATTCGTTTACTCAAGAGAGTAAGGTATGGAATGGACTGCGAAGGCTAACAGGGCAGCAAGCCCAACCACTGCCTCTTGTTAATCCTTCTGGCAACTCGTTCGAAGAGCAAGCGAATGCGCTTGGAGAACACTTCCAGTACATCTCGAGTTCTGTACACTATTCTGACTCATTTCGAAAATACAAACAAACAGTAGAACGTAAGAAACTCACTCAGAAAATAAAAGGAAACCAGCCGTACAACTCTGCATTCACCATCGCCGAGCTCCGAGCTGCCTTGAGCAAATGCCAGAACTCTTCACCAGGACCGGATAGAGTAGTGTATGAGATGATAAAGCGCTTGCATTCAGACACCGAATCGACGCTACTTGCACTTTTCAATGCCATATGGGCTGCTGGTTATCTTCCGCACTCATGGAAAGAAGCTATCGTCATTCCAATCCTGAAACAGGGCAAAGACCCATCGTCCGTATCAAGTTACCGCCCTATAGCTCTGACCAGCTGTCTTTGTAAAATATTTGAGAAAATGGTAAATTACCGTCTGATACACTTTCTAGAGGCGAACGCTATCCTTGACCCCTTCCAGTGTGGCTTTAGAGAAGGGCGGTCAACAACCGACCACCTGGTTCGAATCGAGGCCAACATACGTGATGCATTTTTGCATAAGCAACACTTCTTGTCAGTATTCTTAGATATAGAAAAAGCTTATGATACAACGTGGCGCTTTGGGATCCTTAAAGACCTGTCCACAATGGGAATTCACGGTAACATGTTCAGTGTTATCGAAAGCTACCTGTCCAACCGCACTTTCCGTGTCAAGATCGGGAACACACTGTCGCACTTATTTACCCAAGAAACGGGCGTGCCGCAAGGAGGAGTTCTTAGTTGCACACTCTTCATCGTAAAGATGAACTCTCTGCGTACCACCTTACCACCGGCCATCTTCTACTCAGTATACGTTGATGATGTCCAGATAGGCTTCAAATAATGCAACCTTTCAATCTGCGAGCGCCAAGTCCAGCTCTCTCTGAACAGAGTGTCCAAATGGGCTGACGAAAACGGATTTAAGCTGAATCCCCAGAAAAGCTCCTGTGTACTTTTTACCCGGAAGAGAGGGCTACACCCAGATCCCAATATAAAACTGAATGGGCAGCAACTTAAGACGAATACAGAGCAAAAGTTTTTGGGCATGATACTGGATTCTAAGCTGACATTTACCTCGCACATAAAACACCTTAAAGAAAAATGCTTAAAGACAATGAACATTCTTAAAGTTCTCTCACATGTTTCATGGGGCAGTGACAGGACATGTCTATTAAACCTCTACAGTAGCCTCATACAATCACGTTTGGACTATGGTGTGATAATCTATCAATCTGCCGCACCAAGTGCTCTAAAAATGCTGGACCCTGTTCATCACCTTGGCATTCGACTCGCCACCGGAGCCTTTCGAACAAGCCCTATAGAGAGTCTATACGTGGAATCGAATAAGTGGGCGCTTCATCTACAGAGGGCATACTGCTGCTTCACATACTTCTTGAAAGTTAATGCAAACTCCGAACACCCTGCCCATGCCACCATCAATGATACCAGATATGCCATACTTTTTCGTAATCGACCGAGAGTGAGGGAGCCCTTCCCAATGCGGGTGCGGAAACTAAGTGAAGAATTCGACATGCCCCTGCTTGCATATAACCTCATGGCTCCAGCAAAGCTTCCGCCGCCTTGGCAGTGGCAGATTGTTAAAGTCGACACATCATTCATTGAAGTCACCAAGCATGCCCCCGATGCGCATATTAAAATGCACTTTCAGGAAATCAGGGCGAAATACTCTTGTCCGGAATTCTATACAGATGCGTCCAAGTCGCATGCCGGTGTCTCCTACGCAGCTGTTGGTCCGGCGTATACAGAAAGTGATGTTCTCCACCCGGACACGAGTATCTTTACAGCAGAGGCATATGCAGTTACGGCTGCTGTGCAACAAATCAAAAGAACAAAGCTACAGAAAGCCGTCATATTTACCGACTCTTTGAGTGTTGTAAAGTCCCTAACATCTTTCTGCAAACATAAAAAGCCTGTCCTAAACAATCTGTATTCATTTTTGTGTGCATCATACACATCTCACCAGGATATCATTATATGTTGGGTGCCAGGTCACAGAGACATTGAGGGCAACGTTCTGGCTGACGAAACCGCTCGATCTGCAGCGACAAGTGCCCATGGGCGTGCTTTGGCAGTTTGTGTCACGGATCTAAGGCCAACTATTCGGAGAAATATAAGACGGCAGTGGCAGCACCTGTGGGATGCTGAAACACGTAACAAGCTGCATCTAATAAAACCGCAGTTAGGGCCTCCACCACTACCGACAAAATCACGGCGAACGGAAGTGTTGTCCTGCAGACTGAGGATAGGACACACGTTCAACACACACAACTTTTTGTTGACTGGTAGTGAACCGCCTATATGCAACAGATGTGGGGACAGGCTTTCCGTTCTCCACATGCTTGTGGAGTGTCGCGAAGCTGAGCATGAGAGAAAAAAAGCACTTTCCTGTAGTGTACACCCAGCATATCCCATTACACCCAGCAATGTTTCTCGGTACAGAACCGCTTTTCGATATCGCATGTGTTCTCAGATTCTTAAAAGAGACTTTTACATTGCAGATTATTGGCCCAAGACGCTCGTAACGCGACCTCCCCTGGGAGACCGATGTTGCGAGATCACATTTAGCCAGCACACGCCTCTATGCCCTTGTGCGCAAGAGCTTAGCGAGGCTGTTGTGCCCACAGCAATTGGCAAATTTTATTACATCAACCATGCTTAGCCCATTTTTCATACTGCAACGCATACGTCAACCGACAACACAATTTTAGTGTCCGACCATTTTACGTTTCTCACAGCGAATTCTTTTAGGCCACTATACAGCCATCTCGCCTTACCTTTAGTACTGCCTCATTTCAATGCAACTTGATGTCCAACCTTTTGCTTGGCGCTCTTTGGCCAGATCTTGGCCCTTGCGCCAGTAAAATCCAAACATCATCATGCCATCTGAACAGCGAAAGGACCCTTGGATCGTCTCTCTCTTGAATATTCTGTCCGACTCTTCGGCTTCCAGATTCCCGCGTGCTCTTCGCCGCCAAACAACGCATTTCGCAATACGGGACACACTCCTATACCGGCGCAACTACCAAACGGCGGGTCGTAAATGGCTCCTCGTCATACCCCGCCATATGCGATCAGATGTCTGCGCATATTTTCATGCGGAACCGCAACATGCACATGCTGGTGCACTAAAAACGTATGAACGGATCCGCCAACGTTACTACTGGCGGGGTATGTACTCATTCGTGCGAAAATACATTCGCTCCTGTTCGTTGTGTCAACAACGGAAGACATTTCCGCATTCACCTGGTCTACTGCAGCCTTTGCCATGTCCGTCACGCCCATTCGACCGTGTTGGGATTGACCTATACGGCCCACTCCCCTGCTCTGTTACTGGTAATCGATGGGTGGTTGTCGCTGTTGACCATCTGACCAGATACGCAGAAACGGCTGCGCTACCTTGGGCTGGTGCTCGTGACGTTGCCACATTCATCTTGCATCGGTTCGTTCTCCGTCATGGTGCACCACGGGAACTGCTGAGTGATAGAGGTCGCGTGTTTCTGTCCGAAGTGCTGCAACAGCTCCTTCATTCATGTCGTACGGTACACCGCACATCAACAGCCTACCACCCTCAGACGAACGGCCTAACGGAACGTTTCAACCGAACACTGGGAGACATGCTTGCTATGTACATTGATTCTGACCACTCCAATTGGGATGTCCTTCTACCATTCGTGACGTACGCGTACAATACTGCGACACAATCTACAACGGGCTTCTCCCCATTTTTTTCTTTTATATGGACGCGAACCATGCAGCACACTCGACACAATTTTGCTGTATAACCCCGATGCCTCCGAATTCAGCTGTTTCTGAAATGGCAGAATATGCTGAAGAGTGTCGTCAGCTCGCACGCTCATTCACCGCGGATAATCAAGCCCTCCAAAAAGATCGCCATGACCGTGATCTGGCCCAGGACACTTACCTCGTCGGCTCCCCTCGTGTGGCTCCGACTGCCTTTCCACTCTCCTGGCCTGACCCCCAAGTTTGCACCGAAGTATACCGGCCCTTACCGTGTCATCAAGTGCCCCTCTCCTGTCACCTATGTGATCGAGCCGGTCAAGCCGTCCACGGACAAGCGCCGTCTTGGTCGTGAGACGGTCCACGTCAGTCGTCTTAAGCCCTGTTACGACCCTCCTGTACTCTCGTCGCCTTGAGTCGCCAGGATGGCTCCTCTTCATCGCCGGGGTATTGTAGTGGTGAAGGAGCAACGTATTCGCCAGTGGGACGCTCGCTTGGTGCGAAGCGCGAGCGCAGATCGCGAGCTGTGGGTGCCCAGCCTGACTGACTGTTTTCTTTCGCTTTGCCGGCTCTCTGCCTGCTGTCCAACGTCACCGAATAAACCCCCCTTACAAAAGTCTCAGTAAAAACCACTGATAGCGCAGCTTCTATAGAGCTGTGAAGTAAACATGCTCCAGCAACTTGTTTGGGGAGGAAACTAATGCACATTGAGCAAGAAAGACAGAACTTTCGAGATTCAAAGAGATATTTCCTTAAAAATAAACAAAGTTGGTCGCAATTAAACATTTTCTATAAACACTTATGTACAGAGGCATTTGCTGCTTCATTTTATAGACCTATAATACCAAATTTACAAATGTATCGAAGTATCTTAAGATACAATTGGGAAGTATCGTATCGGATACATTCATTCCGGAAGTATCTTGTATCTGTATCTCCAATACTTCTCGCCCGAGTATCTTGTATCGTATCGCGATACAATTTCGAAGTATCTTTGCCCAGCCCTGTTTCGTGCACACACAGCACTTTTAGAGTGAGTTCGTGAAGGAGTTCCAGTACATCGTCAAGGTTTTTAAGAAGGCCTCTTGTGTTCCACTGTATGATCTGGGGGTCCATAATGAGAATAGGGTTGTGCTGTGTGTACGACAGAAAGTTTTAAGTGTTCAACCGCAAGAGATGTGTCTTTAAAGTAACGGGACCGTCGTCTGGCCCCATTATGGTTTTTTTTTGTTTTTCTGGCGCGCTCCAGGGAGCCACGCCGATCTTTTGGCACCTGAGGTGCCGGGGTTGAATCCATTGCCTCCTGGGAGGCACTGGCTACCCGTTTGTGTGGGCTGGTCGATCCTGTTTTTGACCTCGCCTGATAAGGACAGGCCTTGGAGCCTGACGGCTTTGAAGTCGCCACGCTTTGTTGCAAAGTGGCCGGGTGGCGTAGATTTAACTACGTCCACTTCGGGGGCTTTTACCGTTGCCGACTCGCTATGGGCGGGCCGGGCTAGCGGTGCAGGCTGGTGCGACGCTGCCCCCTTGTGCACCGTATCAGCATAATATATGCCGTAAAAAGCTGAGCATCTTTTTAGAGCTTCTCTGAATGAAATGTTTTCTCTTACTTTTAGCGAAACGATGTTTTTTCCTTTTTCCATACTGCGCAGGACCATGAGTACGCGGGGTGTTCCTCGCCACAGTTCACACAGTGAGCTGCAGCTTGGCAGTTCTCGGCGTTGTGCTCATTTGAAGCGCACCTGGCGCAGGTGGACAGTCCTTTGCAAGTGTACGAGCTATGGCCGTACCTCTGGCAATTGAAACATCTGCGAGGATTTGGTACATACGGCCGGACTCTCAGTTTAGTGTAACCTGTTTCTATGTTCTCAGGCAATTCGCTGGATGCAAATGTTAGGACTATGTGCCTGGTTGGCTTCTCTGTGTTGTCCCGTCGTATCTTTATCCTTTGAACATTTACAGCATTTTGGTCCTTCCAGCCATCAAGAAGTTCAGAGTCGGAGAGGTTAAGCAGATCGTCATCAGAGACGACACCACGAACAGTATTCATCGATCGGTGTGGAGTTACGGTAATGCGGAAGGTTCCAAATGATGTCAGTGTAGGCAGTTTCTCATACTGGGCATGGTCTTGTAGTTCAAGCAGCAGATCTCCGCTGGTCAATTTCGATGCCTTGTACCCTGGACAAAGTTTCTCTGTCAGGCTTTTTGCGACAAGAAATGGAGAAATCGTTCTCGCCTTTTCATCAGTGTCATCACTGTGTATTACGTGGAACTTCGGGAATTGCTGCTTCTTGGCGAATAATTGAAATGCTCCTTCGGTGCGTAGCCTTTTATGGTTACGATCGGATGACGGGAGGGATGCTTTAAACATAGTGTAAGTATTTGTTTTCGGCAGCGGTGCCAGCCACCCACCACGGAGCCAAACAAGGGGACGCGACAGGAAATGTGCTAGGACAAGTGCTGCCATCGCTGACACCACTACTATAACCTGATATGATGAGCCAAGACTGGGTCATGCACACAAGGTTAACCCTTGCCGCCAGGAAAAACGTAAGTAACTTGAAGAGAGGAGAGGACAGGAAAGAATGAAAGAGAGAGAGAAAGACGAAGATGTAGGGAGATAGAGACAGGAAAAGGCGACTGCCGATTTCCCCTGGGTGGGTCAGCCCAGGGGTGCCGTCTACGTGAAGCCGGGGCCAAAGGGGTGTGTTGCCTCTGCCGAGGGGCCTTAAAGGTCCAAACACCCGGCGTCGGCTCAACCACCAGGATCCCCTTTTCCCCGGACACGGCTCAGCCACGCACGGCGAGACGTGGGAGGGTGTCGAAACCCCCTCGTTAGCTCGGGTCCGTGGTGTCGCCACACACCAAACGCCTTGAACATCAAAGAAGTCGCGTGCATGACATGTAAAGGGATATTCATCAAAAATTTGAAAAACTGACGAAAACATCGAAATTCTACTCGAAGACGCCACTGTGCCGATAAACAGAGTTTATTTCACGTATTTTTGAACAGTTCGCTGTATTTTTGGTCGATAGTAAGCGCGCGACGGCTGCGCGCGAGCCGTGACGTCAGATTCTCTATGGCGCATGCAGGGTGCCCGTGCACGTCTTCTTCTCTTCCTTTTCTCCACCTCTCCTTTCATTCCACTCTCTCCCTTCCACAAAAGCGCTGATGCCTTACCCCAGCCGGGAGCATTGTTCGCTCCCGTACTGGTTCTGGGAAACGTAGTGCGAGCTGAGCGGGTTGAGAGACGCGGGCGACGGCTGGCATTGGTGGGATGCCTGTTTTCGGCGAGTTTCACGTCACACCCTATAGTTCATGCCGCGGCCGCTAGACGCGGCGGTTTGTGAAAAACTCATTAAATTCATTATTTCCCTCTAGTTTCTGCCTGAAATGAAGGTTGTGTCCATCGATTTCAACCCCCCAGTCTTTCAATTTGGCTGGAAATCTTGGCGGCGAAAATTTTGTTCAGTATCCCTTCAAACCAGCCAAGACACGGCCTCCCAACAATTCATGGTTTTCAGCGAAAAATAGGAGTAGAGGGTCTATTATGCCAATGCATAATAGACCCTCTACTCTACTAAAAGTAGAATGAAAGAATAACAGTGCAAGACAAGCCTAGAAGTTTCCGGATAAACACCGCCGACCGCCATATTGCCATGGCGTCTGTGACATCATGCACGCGCTGCATCACTCGGAGCCGTCTTATTCTACCTAAGTTTCAGCCGCTGCAAATCGTTCAGTTTCATTGCCAAGCTGGAGAAAGCTAAAATATCTCGACTTCACGCGCAGCTTACCACGAAAAAATATCAATCGCCGGAATGCAAACGCGCGCACAGCAGTTGCCACGTGTTACGTGATGATGATGATGATGTCTGCTGCCTCTTCCCTTTGAAGCGGGAGATCAACGGGCTAAGCCGGATCGGGCAAAAGGAAACAGGGAAAGTTTAAGTTTAGAAGGAATTTAAAGCGGAAGGAGAAAGGGAAAGAAAAAATTACACCTTCTCCCGCTAAAGGGAACCATGTGTAGATGTGAAGCAGCGGGCTCTAAAGGCCTAGATATAGTCCGGCGCGCTCAGCGCACGAAGTCGCGCGCTACGGGGTCCGCTACACGACGCCGGCTACGCCAGCCAGCTCCGCGATTTTTCACCCTACAGTCGCGCGCGCGCGCCGACACACCTTGCGCGAAGCCAGCGCCATCTGCTTGCCAAGTCGCTCACTTTGACAGCTGCGGCAATCAGCTGATTCTGTAGCGCATGCGCAGTCTCCACCTGACCCGCGGCCGCGCTTCTTTTCAGTTTCGTGCGCGCTTTTCCGCGCTCAGTGCATTGTTCCAGTGTTCTTCGAAAACAGCTCTGTTGCTGGCATGGCATTAACTCGTCCTCAGAACCAGAAGATAGCACTAGTCCTACTAGTGCATCGTTTGCGACGGAAACGAAAACGGACGATGTATATCAAAGAACTTTTCGACAAACGCCCTCATCTCGGCGACTACCATCAGGTAGTACAGGAGTTACGCCAAGTGAACCCAGAGTACCACTTTAAATACTTCAGGTAAGGGACTGCTGAGAGACGTTTTTGATGAAAATAGTGCTATTCTCTGGAGCAAAGGCATGCAAAAATAATTAATAGAAATAAATATACCAGAAACTTTCCTTGGGTATCACTGTACGTTCAGCTATCGAAACTTCGATGACAATCTGTCTCGTTGTGTTGTTGTCCCGGCCGCACGAATTCTTTGCTAATTTTCGTCATTATTTTCTGACATAACGACGGTAATACAGTAGCAAAGTAAGCACAGGAAAAGTGGGTTAGGTGTTTGCGAATTCTCGCATGAAAGCCTGTTGCAACGGCTCAGTGGCATGCTGCTCGTTGACGTGGTGGTTTATTTCGATGAATGTGGAATAAGAAAAAAAATACGCGTGTGCGCAAAAGAACCTCATATGGTCAAAATCAAAGTGATGTTGTACTACGGGGTCCTTCATATTTTGCTGTGGAGGTTCTTAAGCTACATCCCAAACACTGCACGTTGATTTTGCAGAAGGACCAAGGCGAAGTTTGATGAGCTATTGAACCTCGTCTATGAGCGGATCATACATGCACCCAACCACAGGCGACCGATACGCCCTGCGGAAAGGCTGGCGGTGACGCTAAGGTGAGTAGCACTTCTCAGTGGTTTCTTTGTTGCCAAGCGTTACGTTTTATTATGTGTTTATAAATTGTAATACTCTGTACTGAAAGAGGAATTGTATGCGAAAATTCGGGACTATTTGTGCCACGTGTCATGCAAGTTTACTGCTCTTGATTTTCCAGGTTCCTGGCAACGGGGGGGCTCAGTACAAGACATTGCGATGAGCTACTGCATGCACTCAAAAACGGTAGCCGGCATATTGGAGGAAACGCTCCCGGCGATATGGGACTGCCTATCGGCGCTCGTACTGAACAGGGCTGGGCAAAGATACTTTGAAATTGTATCGCGATACGATACAAGATACTCGGGCGAGAAGTATTGGAGATACAGATACAAGATACTTCCGGAATGAATGTATCCGATACGATACTTCCCAATTGTATCTTAAGATACTTCGATACATTTGTAAATTTGCTATTATAGGTCTATAAAATGAAGCAGCAAATGCCTCTGTACATAAGTGTTTATAGAAAATGTCTTAATTGCGACCAACTTTGTTTATTTTTAAGGAAATATCTCTTTGAATCTCGAAAGTTCTGTCTTTCTTGCTCAATGTGCATTAGTTTCCTCCCCAAACAAGTTGCTGGAGCATGTTTACTTCACAGCTCTATAGAAGCTGCGCTATCAGTGGTTTTTACTGAGACTTTTTTGGAAATGATGAGTGTCGCTGCTCTGCATGGCGACGAGCTAGCGTGTTGCCGTCTAATTGCAAGAACTTCAATAAGCCCGGTCACACACCTTACTTCAATAAGAAGCCTCTGCACTATGGCACAAATACCGGTGCAGAGTCTTAACTTGTCCGTAAGCGTAGTTAGAGCTTTCGTAATAACTCATCACCCGACATCTGCAACGCAGCAACAACGCTGGTAGCGATATTTATTGAGAATCATCATGTAAAGACGATAACTGTCGAGTCGGCGCAAATAATTCACTGAGGACATAAAACTGCAATGATTTTTTCATATTCTACTTATCTGCTTGCGTAAAGCGTTTGTTAGCAACATATTCACTAACGTGCAATCTCTTGCCATTTGCTCTCCGATAGCACATCTGCCGCCCAGAAACTTCCCAGATGTATTGTACCTAGCGAAAAACGTCGCAGGATGTCACTGCTATTCACACTATTGCAACATTTAGCCCTGCTCACCTGCTTATTTGTAGCACAAAAAAAAAAAAAACTTCGGGTGACCTAAAAAAGCAAAACGAACATACCTAAGGGAAATAGCTAGGTGGTTCGGTATTGAAAAAAATGACAGTGAATAAATATACAGGGTATTTCACGTAAGTAGAACGAAATATTTAAAAAAAAGCGTTTAACCGCGAGTGAATGAAACCAATGGCATATGTTTTACCGTCACGTGGCGTCAGTTATAGTATTTTTATATTGAGCTTAACTGGTTAATTAACTAAGGTCAATTATGCGACATTTTTTAATATTCACTTTAGGGCCCAGTACGTTCCGTCACATCGTAGAGCACGTTCAAAGACGACCGAACCAATTCTCTTTGGCGGTGTTCATGCCGCTTGGTGAGTACTTTCTGGCTTTTAAAGAAAGCGCGCGAAATATTAAATAAAACCACGTGACTGCGCTCATGCACTATCGCACTGCAGCGCTCTTAAACGTGCTTTGAGCGAAACAACCGGGACGCGGACCGTCATCCTATATCGCTCTTCAGGGACGATGGTGTTCCTTTGCCGTGTGTGGCGGTCAGAAATGTTGACGCGCTGTGGAGCCGATGCCTGAAGCCGCAGCCGCTCAATTCAGCGAGGTCCTCGTGCCGTTTGTTTCGCTCGAAGCACGCCTGAGAGCGCTGCAGCACAATAGTAGTCATATTTCTGCACCTTTCTTTAAACGCCGAAATAATCACTACGTAGCACGTAACTTTCCACAAAAATCAGATCGGTCGTTCTGGAATGCCCTCTACAACGTATACAACGAAACGCACTTGGCGGTAAATCCCAACGTTGGTTTTGCTCAGTTGAGGTTAACCACTTCTTCGTAAATATTTGGTTCCATTCAGGCGAAACATCCTTTATAAACACGATACAGGCGGTACGCCCAAATCTATGAAAATAACACATAATGTATAGTCATCTTAGGTGTTAAGATCAGACAGTAGAAAGCTCAGTGTCTACGAAAAATAGCATAATCTCGTTGGTACGTTCATGAAAAAAACAAAAAACAAAAAAAACTGAGCACTTCATACTCTTTCTCACATCCCCATCCTAACATGCCTATGACGTTTTCTTATACTTTCTATGATTATAATGCAAACTGAATTTCGCAGTTTTATTAAACCGTAGGCAGAATATATCTTACTGTATACTCTAGGCACGCTCAGATTACTTTACCTTTGTTCTCAGCGTCACCTTAACATAACACTAAACTCACATGGAATGGAGATGTTTAAATAGTAGCAATAACCGAGAAAATTAAAAGAAAAATCAGAATAAAGCAGAGAAGGAGTTTAGGATCAGGTTACGAAAGTCATATTACAATAAACATACGAGCAAACACTATACAGACGCTATATAGAAAATGTGTAGGATGCAAACTGAGGAGATCAATGAGAACTTGTGCACTTGGAATTAAGCTATCATTAAAAATACTTCTTGAATGATTTAGGACGACGAACAAGGATAAATTACGCCAAAATATCTTCTGTCACGTAAATGCTTGTTCTATTGCATCTAGCAGGGACACCGTGATGCGACGGTTGTTAGAATCTAAATTGCATAGAAGTCAATCTCATCTCATCGCGTCAACCTTAAACTCACCAGATCTTTGAAATCACTGGGTGAAAGCCGCGAGACGCTAAGCAATCCCATTCTTACACACTTGAGACTTTAGAACGCAAGGCAAACTTCGATAACGACAACAAAGGGGCATCGGAATTTGAGGGAAAGACGCCGCACGCACTGGAGCACGCAGCACAGTACCGTTGCTACAAACAAGGTTCATGGCACCGACAGAGCTAAAAAGAAAGAAAACATAAAAAAAACGAAAGGTCGGCTCGAGCGCGTCGCCGTTCGTACGCTTGTTCTTGTCAAGATTGCTCGAGCGGCATCACGTGGCTCTTCTCCACAAATAGGGACGCGTATAGACCTAATCGATAGTGCTCACTGGAACACCCTGGCGGAATGACAAAAGAATGTCACTCTTGCGTTAATTTTATTCAGGAGGCTAAAGTGGCAGCAGTATCAGTTTGAGAAGCAGTGTCCAGCCGACGTTTATTGTTTCGCATGGCGGCGTTTCTGGAGCAGTATCTTGTATCTTAAGATACACGATACATTATTGAATGTATCGGAAATGCAGATACAGATACTCGTTCTGCGACACGTATCGCGATACAGATACAAGATACCCTATGAGTATCTAAGATAGTATCTAAGATACATGTATCTTCGATACTGCCCAGCCCTGGTACTGAAGCACCCAACACCTGTCGAGTGGGAGAAAATCCATCAAGGATTCAGCTCGCAGTGGAGTTTCCCTAACGTAGTTGCTTGCATTGATGACAAGCATTTTGCTATCCAGTGCCCGCGAAACAGCGGGTCAGATTATTTTAACTAACACAGATCAAACAAACACAGATCACGCACGAACTATGGTCACCAACGACTAACTTCACAAATTCCAGACGTCTTAAAGGAGCACTGACACAAAAATTTTGCACCTAGTTTTTTTTTTTTTTTTTTTTTTGCAATAGGTAACCTACGACCCACTTATCACGGCTGGAAACCTCGTTTGCGCGAGTGCGCGACGGTTAGATATTTACAGACGTTTTTAGAGCGCCCAGTCGCAGTTTCGGTTTCAAAGAGCACCGAGCTAGTCAGGAGCAGTTCCGGTAGCAAGATAAACGCCACTGGCCACGTGACCACGCAGAAGTGTGACGTAGGCGGCGCGCGCGAGAGCGGGAGCCGCCTACGTCAGGCACGGATGAAGAAATCGCAGGTAGCGCAAGGGCACAACCAACAACCAGCCAACACAAAATCGTGACGTAGTTTGTTTACATTGGTATCGCGTTGATGTCGGCGTCGCGAGGGGCTCGCATCTCGCTCAGTCGTGCGGCATGCACTTTGAAATTGATTTTAAATATGTTCTCGGCTATATTTGCCCTTGATATTTCGTAGGCGTTGTCTATGTCTCCACATACATCTATTTGACTCATTATCTCGCCTTTGAAATTTTGTGTCAGTGCTCCTTTAAACAAACACCCAACCATACTACATTTACTGGAAGATGGAACTTCAGCTAGATCATTAAAAAAAGAAACGAAAGAGTTCCTAGTTGAAGAAACTGATGCTTTCCTTGATCTTTAAAATTCGCATCAATCGATGTTTTGTATTTTTAACACCTTCTTTATTACCTCTTTGCCTGTTGTTTATTATAACATCCTTTGTCATGCAGAGCATCTCGATGCCCTAGTCAAGATGTCACCTGTTTTTGTTTGATTGAAAACATGTATGTTTTTTTTGTATATGCCACCACTTGAATGAGAAAACCCTGTTAATGATATTTTTTTTTTTTTGCTCTTACTCATACTTCTGTTCTGTTCATGAAGGTACCCGTGCGAGACAACACGTACTGTTGTAATTTTCTGCTTACGGTGCTTGCTGGTATGTTTGCTGTGCTGCCAGGGTGGCACGACCAAGTCAGGCATTTACTTAGCCTTTAGTCGTGTCCCCCCAAGGCAATCTTGTACCATTTTGCCTTGAATAAACCAAACCAAACCAAACAAAGGATTTTACTCCATCGTTATGCTGACCGTGGCCGATGCCGATTACCGGTTTGTCCTTGTCGATGTCGGCGCCCAAGGGAGGATTTCCGATGGAGCTTTTTTTCAGTGAGAGCTCCATCAGAAAAGTTTTTGAGCCAAAGAGCCTCCAGCTCGCTTCAGCAGTGAATGGTTGGCCATTTTTTATGGTAGGTGATGCAGCTTTTCCGTTGCGTACATATTTAATGCGCCCGTTCCCAGGAAGACAGTTGGACGACAGTAAGAGGATATTTAATTATCGCCTCTCAAGGGCGAAACGATGCGTGGAAAACGCCTTCGGAATGCTTGTGTCGCGATGGAGAGCTTTTCTTGGCACTGTCACGGTTTCACCAGAGCTCCTCACGGACATGGTGAAGGCAGCAGTGTGCCTGCACAACTTCTTAATGGCAGACAGCGCATATTGCCCTGATGGCTACGCTGATGAAGTGAGCGGCGATCAAATACAGGACGGGTCTTGGAGAAGTGCAGTCACATCTGTTGGGGCCGCTGCAGTGCCTACCAGTAATCGTTGTTCTCCAGCAGCCATGCAACTCAGGGATGACATTTCCAATTACTTTTTGTCAGCTGCTGGCTCTGTGCCGTGGCAGGTAAAAGTAATTAGGCGAAGCTAAGTCAGTGTACGTCATTTGAAATTCTTGTTTATATTTTTTTTATGTTAAGCGTACGTTGTCAAATTTTATTTTTCAATTTTCCGCCTACTTTTTTTTACATCAAACTGTCACAAAGCCTTCCACAATTAAAATAATGGCATGAATATTTCATAAATTGCATCGCTACTGTTCACTTCATGCCTTATCCTTTAGCACTGCGTAAGTGTGTACAATGTTTAGAATTGCGTTGTTTTCTTCCACATCACAGTGTACACTGTTGCTGTGTGTATATGCACGAACAATGTAACCATTCATTTTTTGTGTTTCTAAAGCTGCTTCGTCTAGTCACGTCGGTATGTGAAGTGTGTTCCAAATAAATAAACTTCCAAGTATATAAGCTTCATGTTTATTTCATTTTTAAATGTAACAGTAGCAGGATGAAATACTCACGCATAGCACATGCGAGCATCACTTTGCCACGTAGCATTACTGAAAGAACAGCAGCAAGTTTGAAACAGGTCGCTGTAAAGGAATAGGTGGTCAAATAGAAACTGAGCAGAACCACGTGCAGGGTTCCCCATCAGGAAGGGCGGAGCGAAGGTTCATCACAGTGGTCCCCCCTTCCCTTGCCAAGTCAAAGTGAGGGGGGATGCAGCACCCCTCTCTTAAAGGGGTGCTGCACCCCTCGTGGGCACGCCTATGACTGAGGACCTGTGCTGCATATTGGTTCTTAACACGTATTTCTAAATATAATGATTAGGACAGCTTCCTTTAATTAAGGCACAGTGAGCACTCTATTGCACCCTTAGAAATACTAGGCGAGATGCAGCCTTGTATAGTAAAAGTAGTACAGGGCACAGGCAAGTAGTACACAGGCACGTAAAAGCAATGTAAATCACGTTCGTACAGTACACACTACGCGACGTAAATTTAACGTATAAAAACACGAGTAGAACAGCATTATCACGTTAAGTCAAAAGGAGAAATTTATTGCACTCAGAAGTACACAATGGGGCTGTACCCTAATATTACGAAAAGAAAGTAAGACCATCTCCCCGAAGGGAACCCTGATGGGATGCGAAGCAGCAGCGGTGCGCACGGCGTTGACCCGGTTGAAACGGGCGTCGACACGGGTGCTGCAAGAACGGTTTGAAGCGAAACTCGGTGTAGCGTTTACTCGAGTGAACGTTTGTTTGAAACGCAAAGACACGGGAGGCGGGTCAGATGTTGTGAGCGGGCGGAGCAGCCGGCAGCTGCTGCGTGACCTAATTGGCACCGCTCCAACACCTGCGGGGAGGGGAGCGCGTTGCGGCGCGTTCGTCTGTACGCACGGAGGGACAGCGTTACACAGCCTAGTCAAATAGCTGCTTCGCACCGAATACAAACTAACTGCACCCATGAGTATCCATGAGTAAGCTCAAACAGGAGGTAAACTAGAACCCGGGAAGCATCAACCTGATCTTGGTGGGGCTCGTGCTGTGGAATGTTTTTCAGCACAAATGACTAAATGCTTGCTAGAACTGACTAGAACAACTTCAAGGCACAGTGAGTGCTATACTGCACTCTAGTAAATAATAGGTGTGATGCAGCCTTGTATGGTAAAAATACAGGCCAGCTGCACACATACAGGTACGTAAAAGCCATCTAAACCACATTTGTGGAGTGCACATTGCACGAAGGAAACTTATAAAAAAGCATTATGAATCAGAAAATCAGATCACTGTATGACAACACAGAAGGAAAAGATACATTGGCAGTGAATAGTGCGGGAAAATTAAAGCCCACTTCTCATTCTTTGGCAAACTTAATTCTCACAGAAGAGCACTCTTATGCTTCTTTAAAAAAGCTGTGAGGAATGGTGTAAAAGTAAAAGCTATAAATACAGGGTTACTACACAAATGGCAAAAAGAATAGAGGGGTGTTGTCTAGAAAAGTAATGATAGCATTTCATCAAATGTCAAATTCTGAAATTACCTCCATTAAGCGTGCTTTACACTTGGCTGCTACTGGCCTGGGAAACCTGTCTAATGTGCACCCAATAGAGATGCCAGAAGACTCATTTTCTGTCATTGTTTTTCGAAGGTGGTTTAGGAGTTCTTCATCAAAATTCTCAGTTTTTTTACGTTTTTTCTGTGAGATGGATGGCTTGAGTGCAGTAGGCTCATCAATTTGTAGCGCAGCCTGGCCGTTGCAGCGCTGGTCTGGTTGACCAGTTTCCTCCTTCACGTCGTCCGCAGGCGACAACGGCGATACGCTGCCAGTGCCGCACATGCCGCTCACTAGCTCCTCAACCCTGATATCCTGGCTTGTCACTTCTTGCGAAGTACACACGTAGGATACGGTCCTGGGGAAAAAAAATCGGGCCACGAGTTAAATATGAGTGGAGCAACACGCGCGTAGGAGCCTTGAAGAAGACGAGAACTCGTGGAGATGCGTTGGGAAATTAGGAAAGGTCATAGCGAAACGGAAACACCAACAAATTACGGCACCCGAGTGTTCCGAGGCGCGGCAGCAAGAGTGCATTGGGCAGTGTCCATGAGGCCAACAAGGGGCGGAGGGGGGGAGAATTGTGTCAAAAGCACTGCAAAATACTGAAAGGGCCTGCACTATGACACACTGTTGACTCGCCGGAGTACTAGCTGTTGCTATGAGCAGTTGCCACGGCTGTTGTGTGGTTAATAACGTCTAACAAGCAGCTCGCAACTCATAATTGTGCAACTCGAGCAATATGTTTGCTTCTATAGAAGCAGAATGATACGAATTAGCAACGTTATCGGCGCGTAAGCAGCATAGAAAACAATCGCAGTTTTAGCAGTTCTACATCAACATAGTTCCCCGAAGTAACGATTTTATTGTTATAAAAATGCTAGCTTATAGCGGATTATTAAACCGTACCACAGCGCACATGGCCTCCACATGAAACAATACAACCACCCGACAATCATCAAAAGCACTCAGTTATTAACTAAAAGACAGAAAACTCACGGTCGCATGCGTCCACTGTCCTTGTAAATTCCATGGCAGACAGGAACTCCCAGCTGCGCTTCGCGATGTAGCCAGCCCCGCTCCTTTTCGACTGCTCTATCAACTTCCTCTCTCTGTTGAATCTATCACGTAGTTTTTTTCCATAGTTTGAGGCATTGGTCAACTGCGATTCAGAAAGAAAGAACGACGTGGCAAAGTCTGACCAGTTCTACCGGGACAATTATCCACATCGACTAAAATTGAGCGCGAAATGCAGCTTACCAGTGGCGAGACCGCACTGTTTCCGTATGGCTTCCCAGGCGTTATTTTTTCTTTCCGCGTCGCGGTAATCCAAGCGCTTGACGTCGTAAACGCAAGGATGACTCCTTATCCCCTCCAGCAGGCACTCAATCACGGCATCCTCGGCTGTGGGCATGCTGTGATCATTCCCGGGCGTTGACAAGACCGCCACCGAACTTTCTGGACTCTCACCGCACGCCGCCATTTTGCACTTCTGCCCAGCGGCGCGGCAGCGCGCAATGCATTGTGGTCTCGCGTCGGTGCGCGGAGCGCGTGAAATAGGAACATGCTCTATCTCTGCGCCGGCCGCGCGGGAGCTCGCCGAATGTCGCCGGGCGCGCCGGCTACGCCGTGTCGCCCGACTATAAGTTCTCCACTTTTCGCCGGCGTAGCTTAATCGCGTCGCGCGTGGTCGCGCGTACACGTTACGCCGGACTATATCTAGGCCTTAACGCTTACACTGGCGGCGGCGTTGACG
>JALIZH010013863.1:0-22471 GCA_030522465.1 Rhipicephalus appendiculatus | reverse complement strand
CGTGATCTTATTACGAGCGGGCAGCTGACTAATAATCCCTCGCATACCACCTGAAGGCATCAAGTCTGCCAGAACGAGACCCTCGTTATGAATGAAGGAAATAATTATAAACTTAAGGGCTCGTTTGCTTTGTTAAACACAGTAATAATCAGAACTAACAGACAAAGATGCCAAGGAAAGTATAGGGGAAGCTATTAGAAGTAATTGTAATGTAAATGTGAAGAAAGGAAAGTGGACGAAAAGATAACTTGCCACCGGCCGGATCCGAACCTGCGACCTTCGAATAACGCGTCCGATGCTCTACCACTGAGCTACGGTGGCGGTCATCCTCCCGTCCACTTTATAGGGTATATATGTGCATTTTAAACGTGGGAGCGTCAGTCAGCGCCGCCTGTTGCCATTACGGCGAGTGTGGAACACTCTTTTTTGCCTGTAGGCGTCACGTAGTACGTGATCTTATTACGAGCGGGCAGCTGACTAATAATCCCTCGCATACCACCTGAAGGCATCAAGTCTGCCAGAACGAGACCCCTCGTTATGAATGAAGGAAATAATTATAAACTTAAGGGCTCGTTTGCTTTGTTAAACACAGTAATAATCAGAACTAACAGACAAAGATGCCAAGGAAAGTATAGGGGAAGCTATTAGAAGTAATTGTAATGTAAATGTGAAGAAAGGAAAGTGGACGAAAAGATAACTTGCCACCGGCCGGAATCCGAACCTGCGACCTTCGAATAACGCGTCCGATGCTCTACCACTGAGCTACGGTGGCGGTCATCCTCCCGTCCACTTTATAGGGTATATATGTGCATTTTAAACGTGGGAGCGTCAGTCAGCGCCGCCTGTTGCCATTACGGCGAGTGTGGAACACTCTTTTTTGCCTGTAGGCGTCACGTAGTACGTGATCTTATTACGAGCGGGCAGCTGACTAATAATCCCTCGCATACCACCTGAAGGCATCAAGTCTGCCAGAACGAGACCCTCGTTATGAATGAAGGAAATAATTATAAACTTAAGGGCTCGTTTGCTTTGTTAAACACAGTAATAATCAGAACTAACAGACAAAGATGCCAAGGAAAGTATAGGGGAAGCTATTAGAAGTAATTGTAATGTAAATGTGAAGAAAGGAAAGTGGACGAAAAGATAACTTGCCACCGGCCGGATCCGAACCTGCGACCTTCGAATAACGCGTCCGATGCTCTACCACTGAGCTACGGTGGCGGTCATCCTCCCGTCCACTTTATAGGGTATATATGTGCATTTTAAACGTGGGAGCGTCAGTCAGCGCCGCCTGTTGCCATTACGGCGAGTGTGGAACACTCTTTTTTGCCTGTAGGCGTCACGTAGTACGTGATCTTATTACGAGCGGGCAGCTGACTAATAATCCCTCGCATACCACCTGAAGGCATCAAGTCTGCCAGAACGAGACCCTCGTTATGAATGAAGGAAATAATTATAAACTTAAGGGCTCGTTTGCTTTGTTAAACACAGTAATAATCAGAACTAACAGACAAAGATGCCAAGGAAAGTATAGGGGAAGCTATTAGAAGTAATTGTAATGTAAATGTGAAGAAAGGAAAGTGGACGAAAAGATAACTTGCCACCGGCCGGATCCGAACCTGCGACCTTCGAATAACGCGTCCGATGCTCTACCACTGAGCTACGGTGGCGGTCATCCTCCCGTCCACTTTATAGGGTATATATGTGCATTTTAAACGTGGGAGCGTCAGTCAGCGCCGCCTGTTGCCATTACGGCGAGTGTGGAACACTCTTTTTTGCCTGTAGGCGTCACGTAGTACGTGATCTTATTACGAGCGGGCAGCTGACTAATAATCCCTCGCATACCACCTGAAGGCATCAAGTCTGCCAGAACGAGACCCTCGTTATGAATGAAGGAAATAATTATAAACTTAAGGGCTCGTTTGCTTTGTTAAACACAGTAATAATCAGAACTAACAGACAAAGATGCCAAGGAAAGTATAGGGGAAGCTATTAGAAGTAATTGTAATGTAAATGTGAAGAAAGGAAAGTGGACGAAAAGATAACTTGCCACCGGCAGGATCCGAACCTGCGACCTTCGAATAACGCGTCCGATGCTCTACCACTGAGCTACGGTGGCGGTCATCCTCCCGTCCACTTTATAGGGTATATATGTGCATTTTAAACGTGGGAGCGTCAGTCAGCGCCGCCTGTTGCCATTACGGCGAGTGTGGAACACTCTTTTTTGCCTGTAGGCGTCACGTAGTACGTGATCTTATTACGAGCGGGCAGCTGACTAATAATCCCTCGCATACCACCTGAAGGCATCAAGTCTGCCAGAACGAGACCCTCGTTATGAATGAAGGAAATAATTATAAACTTAAGGGCTCGTTTGCTTTGTTAAACACAGTAATAATCAGAACTAACAGACAAAGATGCCAAGGAAAGTATAGGGGAAGCTATTAGAAGTAATTGTAATGTAAATGTGAAGAAAGGAAAGTGGACGAAAAGATAACTTGCCACCGGCAGGAATCCGAACCTGCGACCTTCGAATAACGCGTCCGATGCTCTACCACTGAGCTACGGTGGCGGTCATCCTCCTGTCCACTTTATAGGGTATATATGTGCATTTTAAACGTGGGAGCGTCAGTCAGCGCCGCCTGTTGCCATTACGGCGAGTGTGGAACACTCTTTTTTGCCTGTAGGCGTCACGTAGTACGTGATCTTATTACGAGCGGGCAGCTGACTAATAATCCCTCGCATACCACCTGAAGGCATCAAGTCTGCCAGAACGAGACCCTCGTTATGAATGAAGGAAATAATTATAAACTTAAGGGCTCGTTTGCTTTGTTAAACACAGTAATAATCAGAACTAACAGACAAAGATGCCAAGGAAAGTATAGGGGAAGCTATTAGAAGTAATTGTAATGTAAATGTGAAGAAAGGAAAGTGGACGAAAAAGATAACTTGCCACCGGCCGAATCCGAACCTGCGACCTTCGAATAACGCGTCCGATGCTCTACCACTGAGCTACGGTGGCGGTCATCCTCCCGTCCACTTTATAGGGTATATATGTGCATTTTAAACGTGGGAGCGTCAGTCAGCGCCGCCTGTTGCCATTACGGCGAGTGTGGAACACTCTTTTTTGCCTGTAGGCGTCACGTAGTACGTGATCTTATTACGAGCGGGCAGCTGACTAATAATCCCTCGCATACCACCTGAAGGCATCAAGTCTGCCAGAACGAGACCCTCGTTATGAATGAAGGAAATAATTATAAACTTAAGGGCTCGTTTGCTTTGTTAAACACAGTAATAATCAGAACTAACAGACAAAGATGCCAAGGAAAGTATAGGGGAAGCTATTAGAAGTAATTGTAATGTAAATGTGAAGAAAGGAAAGTGGACGAAAAGATAACTTGCCACCGGCCGGATCCGAACCTGCGACCTTCGAATAACGCGTCCGATGCTCTACCACTGAGCTACGGTGGCGGTCATCCTCCCGTCCACTTTATAGGGTATATATGTGCATTTTAAACGTGGGAGCGTCAGTCAGCGCCGCCTGTTGCCATTACGGCGAGTGTGGAACACTCTTTTTTGCCTGTAGGCGTCACGTAGTACGTGATCTTATTACGAGCGGGCAGCTGACTAATAATCCCTCGCATACCACCTGAAGGCATCAAGTCTGCCAGAACGAGACCCTCGTTATGAATGAAGGAAATAATTATAAACTTAAGGGCTCGTTTGCTTTGTTAAACACAGTAATAATCAGAACTAACAGACAAAGATGCCAAGGAAAGTATAGGGGAAGCTATTAGAAGTAATTGTAATGTAAATGTGAAGAAAGGAAAGTGGACGAAAAGATAACTTGCCACCGGCCGGATCCGAACCTGCGACCTTCGAATAACGCGTCCGATGCTCTACCACTGAGCTACGGTGGCGGTCATCCTCCCGTCCACTTTATAGGGTATATATGTGCATTTTAAACGTGGGAGCGTCAGTCAGCGCCGCCTGTTGCCATTACGGCGAGTGTGGAACACTCTTTTTTGCCTGTAGGCGTCACGTAGTACGTGATCTTATTACGAGCGGGCAGCTGACTAATAATCCCTCGCATACCACCTGAAGGCATCAAGTCTGCCAGAACGAGACCCTCGTTATGAATGAAGGAAATAATTATAAACTTAAGGGCTCGTTTGCTTTGTTAAACACAGTAATAATCAGAACTAACAGACAAAGATGCCAAGGAAAGTATAGGGGAAGCTATTAGAAGTAATTGTAATGTAAATGTGAAGAAAGGAAAGTGGACGAAAAGATAACTTATAAGATATATATATATATATATATATATATATATATATATATATATATATATATAATAAATATTGTTTTGTTTCCTATGTTGCACTACTCTCGGAAGTTTTTTACAAGTTTTATTACGGTAGCCTGAAGAAGTTCTCTTTAACCATATATATATATATATATATATATATTTCAAAGGCTTCACAAGTTTCACGTTTACTAGATCTTATTTCATCCTTTGCCAGTGACACTCACTGATTTGAAATCAGGGGCGCAGCCACAGCCTTTGCGGCGCAGAGGCACGTAAGTTTCGAAATTCGCTTGTCATGGGACCGTGTGTACAGCGGTCAGACGGGACGATGATTCGATGACAGGCTGCGTGAACACTGCAATCTACTCCCTACGGGCACTGGTGGAAACTTACCTCTGCGCTTCAAAGGCTCTGCGCCCCTGATTTCACATCAGTGAGTGTCATTGGCAAAGGAAAAAATAAGATTGAACGTGGAGTTTTTGATGCCCTCAAAATAAAACAAGGCAGGGCAAAGTGTCATGTGTGACGTGATCCCTCAGTTTTCCTTACAGATTAAGAATTCGCGGTGCTATACATAGCGGCTCCACGTGGCGTCGTCTTTTCGGTGTTTCATGGAAATGTGCTGTTTGTACCACCTTGACATTAACCCTTTGTGCGGCAGTGGGACACATACGTCCCACTTTTCCGTCTACAGAAAAAAATTTCTCCCACATCACCCGTTGCAATTAGCGCCACATTAAGTCACTCATATCTTACCTAAGTCATCGTAATCTCGAAAAAAAAAAACATTTTACCACGCTTTCGAAGGGCGGATGTAGTGTTACAATAGCGTTGAATTTCGGTAAATTTTTTATGATCGCTTCTGAATTTTCCTCTTTTTTGAGATACATATAACCTACCAATCAAAATGTTGGATAATATCCTCCTTTTCTGGTTTTTGAGAGAGACGATCTTAGCTTCCAGTCATCATGTGTTTTTGTAAATTTGCGAAATAACTTGACCAATAAATGCATCGGAACAATCCCCTTCAAAATTATCTCGCTTATCGCGCAGCGCAATTGCGGATATTAATGCGCGGAAATATTTTTCTCGACATTATATACCTCTTGAAATGTAGCCACATGTTCAGCGATAACATCTGTACTCGAAAATTTCAACAGCAAAAGCTAGGACAGCCAAATGCACAAAAAAAGTGGTCGATGCATGCGGTGAAGTAAGCTTTACAGGGACATACCACAGCGCTTTGAAGGTTTAAGAGACGCAACTGCAGGCGGCGTTCTCCTGCTCAAATGAGGTCCGCACAACTTTTCTTTTCACAACTTTAGAAGTGATACCCTGTGCCACTTGCTTCGGCCGTTTCATCCCAAAATTCCCGTTGATGCAATCGCGAGATGGTGCCTTCATGAGGCAGTGGGACAGTGTTTTCCCACTTTTAGAAAACACTCTAATGAGTCAGTGGGACATATATGTCCCACTTTTTTTCAGTAAACCACTGGCTTCATTTTGATGAAATTTGTTTCATACTATTTCTTTCTAGTTTATATCAATAAAGCACAGCCGGTTTTTATATTACCATGTCAAAAATACAGGACGACCGACAAAGGGTTAACCATGGCTTTGTAGTGTTAAGTGTGCAACTGTGAAACGGGTCAGATAGCCTATATTTATGCATGCGCTGCTGGTTAAAATGTGTATGGGGGCTTAATTCTGTAATAATCATTTAGTTCGAAGTCCGGCGCTTGTACTGTCTGCTTGTTCTCCTTCACTGTCTTCGTGTCTTTCGCTGGTTTCCTCTTGTGAATATTATGAACCAACTCGCCCAGCAACCTACGTTAGTGATGTCCTGTTTCAAACACGATGTGACAAATCGGCGTGTACGCTAATTAGTCGAATTGAGTCCGAGGTAGAACAGGCGAAGGAAAGGCGCATTACTCGGTTTGATAGTATGGCGTGGAGTATCGCATTGAGTGCAGGTCAAAGTGGAGGAAACACAAGACATTATACACCCACACTTTAGGGTTACGTCCGCATTCATGTTCTGTGCGTTACTTCACACGAACTTTATGGTGATCAACATCTCGTCCAATTGTCGACCTTGCTGAACCTGCCAACTTATAGGTTGGGGATCGTTTCTGTTTGATAAAGCATTTCATCTAATGTCCCTTTCCCATTCTTTATTCATTAAAGGGCATGTGTTCCACTTTTTAAACTGATTCTTTCTAAATATATATACCCCAAATATAGCTAGCTCTTGATCTCTCCATTCCAAGCCCCCCGCCCTTCCCCTTTGAACTGCCGTTGTTACTTGGCTCGCTTTCACAGACATATTTATTGTTATTCCAGCACCAACTCTCCACACATTTTATTACTATTCAAAGCCCGCCTCATATTGTCACGTGGTCGTGACGTTGACGAAGGCAGTAGGCAGTAGTCCAAGATGAAACACTTTATTTGGGCCGAACTTGTGGCCGGTAAACTGAAGGTGAGATTACAGCAATAAACGCTGAGACTGATAGCGGCGAACAGAGCGTCGGCCGTCGATGAACTGAACATCGTTGGAGCGCGCCGGCTTTTATGCATCACGCGTCGAACATTCTAGCCTTATCACTGGTCATCGCGTACGCTCTGGAATAATCTCGAGTGGTCGCGTCTTGCGCGCAATCTTAACAAAACGATCTACAATGATCGCGAAGCTTCTAGAACAATGAGGCGCGGTTTGCGCTGAGCATTGCTGACAGCCTTTGAGGGCGAAAACCGAATAGAGCAAAGTGAAAATAAGAAACGCGCGTGGCAATGCCCCCCTCTGAAAAAGCATCGTCCCGATGCTTAAAACAGAACACGGGGGGGGGGGGGGGGGGGGCCAATGCATGCAACAATAAATAACAGCAATAAAGAAAGTACAATAATAAAGCAAAAAGTACAGTCCTCAAATTCACTAACGCGCGTAATATGGTTTCAGGCGCACGACATGGATGACTTCAGGTCGCGCACGGCGCCGCTGAGAGTTCGTAATGCCGTCAGGGACAACCTCGTAGTCGAGTGCGCCGAGGCGTCGAAGTACCCTGTACGGTCCAAAGTATCGTCGAAGAAGCTTCTCACTGAGTCCCCGTCGGCGTATTGGCGTCCACACCCATACACGGTCACCGGGTTGGTGGTGGTGGTATCTTTATTTCTCCTCCGTGTGGCGTCGTCGAAGGTTGTAGCGGCGACTGTCAGTCCTCTGCTGGTTTTTGATCCGTAGGCGGGCGAGCTGTCGTGCTTCTTCGGCGCGCTGTAGGTAGGTGGTCACGTCGATGTTTTCCTCGTCGGTCACGTTTGGTAACATGGCGTCGAGCGTCGTTGCCGGGCTCCGTCCGTAGACCAACTTGTATGGCGTCAACTGCGTCGTTTCTTGTACGGCCGTGTTGTACGCGAAGGTCACGTACGGAAGGATGGCGTCCCACGTCTTGTGTTCGACGTCGACGTACATGGCCAGCATGTCGGCAATGGTCTTATTTAGACGCTCGGTCAGGCCGTTGGTCTGTGGGTGGTACGCGGTGGTCCGGCGGTGGCTTGTGTGGCTGTATCCCAAGATCGCCTGAGTTAGGTCCGCGGTAAAGGCCGTACCTCTGTCAGTAATGAGGACCTCTGGGGCGCCATGACGCAGGACGATGTTCTCGACGAAGAACTTTGCTACCTCGGCGGCGCTGCCTTTGGGCAGGGCCCTCATCTCGGCGTAGCGGGTGAGGTAGTCAGTAGCTACGACGATCCATTTATTTCCGGAATTCGACGTCGGGAAGGGCCCCAGTAAGTCCATGCCGATTTGTTGGAACGGCCGGCGAGGTGGCTCGATGGGCTGCAGAAGTCCAGCTGGCCTAGTCGGAGGTGTCTTCCGTCGCTGACAATCTCGGCAAGTCTTTACGTAGTGGGTGACGTCGGCAGTGAGGCGAGGCCAGTAATACCTTTCTTGTATCCTCGCTAGCGTGCGGGAAAGTCCAAGGTGTCCAGCAGTCGGGTCGTCATGGAGAGCGTCCAGAACTTCTGGACGTAACGCGGAAGGTACTACGAGGAGGTAGTTGGCCCGAAGTGGCGAGAAGTTTTTCTTTAGGAGAACGCCGTTCCGCAAGAAAAACGATTCCAGTCCTCGTCTGAACACCTTTGGAACAACGGTGGCCTTGCCCTCGAGGTATTCCACAAGGCCCTTGAGTTCCGGATCGGTTCGCTGTCGTTCGGCGAAGTCATCAGCGCTTAAGGCTCCCAAGAAGTAGTCGTCGTCCTGGTCTTCCTGGGGTGGCGGCTCGACGGGGGGCGCGAGACAGGCAGTCGGCGTCAGAGTGCTTTCGTCCGGACTTGTAAACGACGGTAATGTCGAATTCTTGAAGTCTTAGACTCCATCTTGCGAGACGACCTGAAGGGTCCTTCAGGTTAGCTAGCCAACACAAGGCGTGGTGGTCGCTCACAAGTTTGAAGGGCCTGCCGTAGAGGTAGGGGCGAAACTTTGACGTAGCCCAGATGATGGCGAGGCACTCCTTTTCTGTTGTGGAATGGTTGGCCTCTGCCCTGGATAGCGACCGGCTAGCATAACTGATGACCCTCTCCAGTCCGTCCGTCCTCTGCACAAGGACGGCGCCGAGTCCCAGGCTGCTTGCGTCGGTGTGCACTTCTGCTTCGGCGTGTTCGTCGAAATGCGCAAGTAACGGAGGCGTTTGCAGGCGTCGTTTTAGTTCTTGAAATGCTTCCTCTTGCGGCGTTTGCCACTTGAACTCGACGTCGGCTCTGGTCAGGTTAGTGAGTGGCTCGGCGATGCGGGCAAAATTTTTGACGAACCGCCTGTAATAGGCGCACAGGCCAAGAAATCGACGGACGGCCTTCTTGTCAGCGGGTGGCGGGAATGTAGCGATGGCGGCTGTCTTCTGAGGGTCAGGGCGTACTCCGGACTTGCTGATCGCGTGACCCAAGAAAGAGCTCCTCGTATGCGAAGCGGCACTTTTCAGGCTTCAAGGTGAGGCCGGAGGTCTTGATTGCTTGAAGTACTGCGGCAAGTCGCCGGAGGTGTTCGTCGAAGTTTGAAGCAAACACAATGACGTCGTCCAGGTACACCAGGCAAGTCTGCCACTTCAATCCTGCCAGTACTGTATCCATAACCCGTTGGAAAGTCGCAGGCGCCGAGCAAAGACCGAAGGGCATGACCTTGAACTCGAAGAGTCCGTCTGGTGTTATAAACGCGGTCTTCTCTCGGTCTCTCTCGTCGACTTCAATTTGCCAATAGCCGGTCTTGAGGTCCATCGACGAAAAGTACCTCGCGTTGTGAAGTCGATCCAGGGTGTCGTCAATCCGTGGGAGAGGGTACACGTCCTTCTTCGTTATTTTGTTCAGGCGGCGATAGTCGACGCAGAAGCGTAGGGTTCCGTCCTTTTTCTTCACTAACACCACGGGTGACGCCCACGGGCTCTTTGAAGGCTGGATGATGTCGTCGCGTAGCATTTCGTCGACTTGTTTCTTTATGGCCTCGCGTTCTCGCGTCGAAACTCTGTACGGGCTCTGACGTAGTGGCCTGGCACTTTCCTCTGTTATGATGCGGTGTTGTGCGACTGGGGTCTGTCGAACTCTTGACGACGACGAAAAGCAGTCCCTGTATTGGAACAGCAGGGTTTTGAGCTGTTCTTGTTTATGCGTCGGAAGGCTCGGATTGATGTGGAAAGCTAGTTCATGGGCTTGGTTCGTCGTAGCATGTTCGGTAGGCTCGGCGAGGGCGAGAGCGTTGCTGGCTTCCACAATTTCTTCGATGTAGGCGACCGTCGTGCCTTTGCTCCCGTGCTTGTATTCGTTGCTGAAGTTCGTAAGCATCACTGTTGCTTTCCCTTCACGCAACTCGGCGACGCCTCGTGCGACGCAAATATGACGGTTTACAAGCAGGTGCTGTGCACCCTCGATAACGCCTTCGAAATCTGCGGGTTTTTCGGTGCCGACGGAAATGATGACGCTGGAGAGAGGCGGAACGGTGACGTGGTCTTCTATCACGTTCAATGCATGGATCCCTGGCGTCGTCTGGGTAGGCAGCGCTTTTTGCGAGGTTAGTGTTATCGACTCAGACCTTAGGTCGATGACGGCGCCGTGTTTGCATAGGAAGTCCATCCCAAGTATCACATCCCTGGAGCAGTGCTGTAGGATTAGAAAGCTGGCGGGATAAGTCCGGTTATTGATGGTGACTCTTGCTGTGCAAACACCGGCCGGCGTTATTAGATGACCCCCAGCGGTCCGGATTTCAGGGCCTTGCCAAGCAGTCTTCACTTTCTTCAACTTCGTCGCGAAAGGCCCACTGACGACGGAATAGTCCGCTGCAGTGTCGACGAGAGCGGTGGCCGTCGAATATTACGTCGAGGTCGCTGGTTCGTCGTCGTGCGTTGCGGTTGGGACGCGGCATTGGATCACGGCTACGTCGATTCGTTGCGCTGCTTCCTTGTTGCGTCGTCACGTCTTTGTCGGTCCGCGACGTTTCGTCGGCAGGGCTACGTCTGCTTCGCGTCATGTTCTGCAGGTTTCGTCGCGTTGTCGTCGTCGTCGGCCGCGGAGGATCTTCGGCATTTCGTCGTACAGCAACCGCACCGCCGTCGGTTGCTGCCCCTAGTTTCCCGGATACGGGCTAGGCGACCGGCCCCGGTTTGGGCCAGTGTACTGCCGGCGGTGCGGTGACATGCAGCGGCCAGGCGACGGCGAGCGGGATGGTCGTCGGGGTGTCCACTGAGCTCCTGCGAGATAGTCGGCGATGTCTTGTGGTCGTTCACCCCGCTGTGGACGAGGCGCGTTGACGGCAAAGCCTCGTAATCCCATCTCACGGTACTGGCATCGGCGGTAGTATACGTGTGGCCGGCTTCTCCGCAGTGGTAGCAGAGGGGACGGTGGTCGGGGGCTCGCCAGATGTCGGTCTTCCTCGGTGTGTACCGTTGGCCGGCAGGCGGGCGAGATGGCGGTGGTGGGGGCGGCGTCTGGCGGCGGTACTGCGGCGGCGCGGTGTCTTGACGTGGGCGTGGAGCGGGAGCGTAGCGTCGGGCAGCAGCGGCGTAGGTCATGGCTTGCGGCAGAGGCTGTTGCGGTTCAGGGGTACCCAACGACTGCTGGATTTCCTCTCGAACAATATCTGCGATCGAGGAAACCTGCGGCTGGGATGACGGGAACATTCGACGAAGCTCCTCGCGCCCTACGGCCCTTATGGTCTCGCGCAGGTCGTCTGAGCAGAGGGATTGAATGTCAGCGTAGGCTGGCGTCGAGCGGCGATTGAATTGCCGGGTGCGCATCTCCAGCGTCTTTTCAATCGTCGTCGCTTCGGAGATGAATTCCTGGACAGTGCTCGGTGGGTTCCGCATCAGACCCGCGAACAGCTCCTGCTTTACTCCTCGCATGAGGAAGCGAACTTTTTTGTCTTCCGGCATTTCGGGGTCGGCATGGCGGAAGAGTCTGGTCATCTCTTCTGTGAAGAGCACCACGTTTTCATTTGGGAGCTGCGAGCGGGTTTCAAGCAGCGCTTCGGCCCTCTCCTTGCGGATGACGCTCGTGAATGTAGCCAGGAACCTTGTGCGAAAGGTGTCCCAGGTTGTCAGGGTTCGCTCTTGGTTCTCGAACCAGGTGCGGGCGGCGTCTTGCAAGGCGAAGTACACATGGCGAAGCTTGTCTTCGCTGGTCCACGCATTGAAAGCGGCGACTCGGTCGTACGCTTCGAGCCAGCTCTCCGGGTCTTCAAGTGCTGAACCGCGGAAGGTAGGCGGCTCCTTGGGTTGCCGGAGCAGGATAGGTGCAGGCGGCACAGGGGCTGTCATCGTCGCTGCGGTCGAGGTCGGGGTCTTGTTCCGCCGGGTCTTGTCAGGTAAAGGCCCGTACTCTGGCCGCAGACCTTGTTGTCTTCGGCTTGATCGCTGCTCAGGGTTGCCGTCGATGTCTTCCTCGCGACTTGGGCTCGGTTCACGGCTTGACGGGGGCGTCCGGAACATGAAGGAACAGCACCTCCACCAGATGTCACGTGGTCGTGACGTTGACGAAGGCAGTAGGCAGTAGTCCAAGATGAAACACTTTATTTGGGCCGAACTTGTGGCCGGTAAACTGAAGGTGAGATTACAGCAATAAACGCTGAGACTGATAGCGGCGAACAGAGCGTCGGCCGTCGATGAACTGAACATCGTTGGAGCGCGCCGGCTTTTATGCATCACGCGTCGAACATTCTAGCCTTATCACTGGTCATCGCGTACGCTCTGGAATAATCTTGAGTGGTCGCGTCTTGCGCGCAATCTTAACAAAACGATCTACAATGATCGCGAAGCTTCTAGAACAATGAGGCGCGGTTTGCGCTGAGCATTGCTGACAGCCTTTGAGGGCGAAAACCGAATAGAGCAAAGTGAAAATAAGAAACGCGCGTGGCAATATAAACATATTGTGTGAGAGGTAGCAGACTCGTCAGCCCGAGTATGTCAACAGTCCTCACCAAACACCACCGTTGCCGCTTGTCACAGACTTGAATTCGCTTAACTACGGTGAGCTCGAAAGTAGATTCACGTTTATATTGAATCCAACACTACCTTTACAAATTATTAAGAGCACCGAACAAGTTTTCTGGTCCAGTTATTTAACTCGAAGCAGCAGGCGAATCAATTGCGATGCGTTTGCCAAGTGGGCATAATTAAGAAAAGACCGAGTATTTACTGGTGGCAGAAGGCGTCAAATAAAGGTAGGTTTACTGAAAAAAAAATTTTATCGTACTTAAATGGCGCGCCGATCGCGCCGAGAGAACAAGTCGGCGGCGGCGGCGGCGGCGGCGCGCCGATCAGTTGGCGTCGGCGGCGGCGCGCCGACGTCTCGGCGCACACCTCTAGCTGCACGGGATGGTGCCGGCACTCCGTACTCCATTGGCTAGCTGCAGTCACATGACCGAACTGTCGGTATTTCTGTTTTAGTGGGGTAGTGCCGGCAGTAGACCACGGGGAAGTTTGCCGGCAGCCGGCACTGTAGACCACGGGGAAGTCTGCCGGCACTGTAGACCACGTGGAGACTTGCCGGCAGCTGGCAAAGGCACAATTCTGAGAACAAGTGTTAGCAACGATGAATTCACAAGATTTTATTCTATATTGACATTCTAGGTTCACAGTAGGTCACTGTGTACTTTTTGCAATGCTATTTACTAAGCACCACACAGAAAGATTTCTCCTACAAAAATGCAGCAAACAACCAAGAGAAATTTAACTTTTTCATCTTCATGATAATGCTATGTAGTGCAAACTTAGAACAAAGGGGGGTTGCTTTTCGTAGCTAAGTCTGACTTGATGTGCATTTATGTTCACTTCCTGTTGATATTAAGCGAAAGCAATGGACCTGAGCCAGCCACATACAAACACTGGTCAGAATGAATACCAAACGCTCCTAGATAAAAAGCCACAGATTGCAGTGAGTTCGATGGAGCAATGAAATTAAGATCACATATGAATAAAATGGAATGAGCTTACACAAGGTGGGGCTAATTAAGATCATTGGGAGAAGCCTTCATTCTGCAGTGGACATAAAAAATTGGCTCAGAATGGTGATGAATGATGATTCAGACATTACACACATGTATACTATATACGCAAGACATTCGTCTGGTCGTTATGGTGTCAGCCTTAGCTGTGATAAACGGTGTATTTTGGGGTATTTGTACCCTGTTTTTATATTTTATGCGTGAGTGCTAAATAAAGCGTAACCTATTTTCTGTTGCATTTTTACTTGAAATGCTGTGTCATGTGGATCTTCTTTAAGAGACATCGAGACGTACGAAAGATTAATTTCAAAGGAATTATAAGAGGCAGAACACAAGTCGAGTGTGTGCTGAATTTAACACTTTAAGGATGCTATGTATTCACTGTTGTGAACAGGAAGTGAACCCAAATGCACATCGAGTCAGACTTAACTACGAAAAGCAATCCCCCTTTGTTCAAAGTTTGCACTTCATACCATTATCATGAAGATGAAAAAGTTAAATTTCTCTTGGTTGTTTGCTGCATTTTAAATGCGAAGCATTTCTTAGCGAACTTCGGCGACCTTGAGCTTATCTATCTATCTATCTATCTATCTATCTATCTATCTATCTATCTATCTATCTATCTATCTATCTATCTATCTATCTATCTATCTATCTATCTATCGAGCTATCTATCTATCTAGCCGCCTACGGCTTTGTGCTCTCCTGGCCGTATCGTTAATGGGATTTATACCAAATTTGGTATGGCAAACGTGACTGTATGACGAACATAAATGGCTGGTCATATCATGAAAATCATGACTAACTTGTCATGAAAAGTATGATTTACGTGCCACGCTCATGGCGCGCTCGCGGCTGTTGCGTTAGCTTGATATACACCAAATTTGGGATTGAGTGACGTGACTGTATGACGAACATAAATGAACAGTGGTAATATGGAAATCATGACTTGTCATGTGCGACATGACTTGCATGCCACGCTCATGGCGCGCTCGCGGCCGTTTCGTTAACTTGATATACACCAAACTTGGTATTGAGTGACATGACTGTATGACGAACATAAATGACCAGTGGTAATATGGAAATCGTGACTTGTCATGTGCGACATGACTTGCATGCCACGCTCATGGCGCGCTCGCGGCCGTTTCGTTAGCTTGATAAACACCAAATTTGGTATTGAGTGACATGACTGTATACGAACATAAGTGGCAGGTGGTAACATGAAAATCTTGGCATGCATGCCATCAGTAGCGTAGCCAGAAATTTTTTTCGGGGGGGGGGGGGGGGGGGGTTCAACCATACTTTATGTATGTTCGTGCATGCGTTTGTATGTGTGCGTGCATATATACGCAAGCAAAACTGAAAAATTTCGGGGGGGTTTGAACCCCCCCCCCCCGAAAAAATGCCACCGACGAATCTTACTGATCGTAACGCTTGTTTTCGGAAGCCATGTTCTATCCTAACGCTTTCTGGTGAAACAGCGGTACAGTGTAAACTCGGCGACAACTTATCTTCTTGACACTGGACCGAAGGATTTTGCTCGTTCACATCGTTAAGCGTATAGAAAAAACATAGAAATGAAAATTATGAATCGGAGAAACATTTCGGTTGTTCAGTGTACATTTTAGTGTCCTATTACGAGTATATTTTCTTTGGAGAACTAAACAGACCGCACAGTGACGTCACGGACGCCATGTTTCCTTAGAAAACGGGTGGGCTGAAAAGCCGGTGCTGTAGTGCTGTTAGCCACCCGTAGTGCTGTCTAAGAAATGAAAAAAAAAATTCCCCATCTCCCGCTAAAGGGAACCAAGTGTGGATGCGAAGCAGAGGGGAGATAATTAGCTTGAGCGGGAGGAACGTCGCCGCTCTCGTTTCAAGGCAGCGGTCCAGGCGCTCGGCGCTGCACAGGAGAGAGAATGAGGCGCGCGCGCTCCGTCATTTTCATACCGCGGAACTACCGTGGCGCCCCCAGCGGAGTATGCAGCTGTCGCACCACCTGTCGTGCGCGCCGCTCCGTGGAGGATTCCTAGAGGAGAGGACGGAGGGACCGTAGGAGAGGAGCGAGAGGGGGGAGGGGACGTACATGCGCTGTGGGGGTGTGGGACGCGGGAAGGAGGGACGGACTAAGCCCCCCTCCAAACACATGCAAGCAAGATTAAGGAATGGAGTCAACCTGGGCGACACACACCACCTGCCTAGCCATAGCTAAGCAGCCTCTCTGTGCTCTCGGCCATGACTCTGATGACTGTAGTGGTGGTTGACGGCCTTATATTGTACTACAGTGTTCTGGTTCGCATAGTAGATGCTTCCCTACTTCATGAAAGTGGCCGGACGCGGGACGCGGGAGGGACGGACATAGCCCCGAGCATAAGATGCTTCGCATCTAAAAGAAATTCCCCATTTCCCGCTAAAGGGAACCATGTGTGGATGCGAAGCAGCGGGGAGATAATTAGCTTGAGCGGGAGGAACGTCGCCGCTCTCATTTCACGGCAGCGGTCCGGGCGCTCATCGCGGCGCTGCACAGGAGAGAGAATGAGGCGCGCGCGCTCCGTCATTTTCATACCGCGGAACTACCGTGGCACCCCCAGCGGAGTTATATGCAGCTGTCACACCACCTGTCGTGCCCGCCGCTGCGTAGAGGATTCCTAGAGGAAAGGACGGGGGGGATCGTAGGAGAGGAGAGAGAGGGGGAGGGGACGTGCATGCGCTGTGGGGGGTATGGGACGCGGGAGCAGCTCCGTAGAGTAGAAGATTCCTAGAGCAGAGAGGGGGGAGAGGACGCGGATGCGCTCTGGGGATGTGGGACGCGGGCGCCGCTCCGTAGAGTAGATGATTCCTAGAGTAGAGGAAGGGGGTGAGCGTAGGAGAGCATAGGGGAGGGGTCGCGCTGTGGGACACGGGGGCCGCTCCGTAGAGTAGAAGATCCCAAGAGGAGAGAAAGGGGGGTGAGCATAGGAGAGAGGGGGGAGGGGACGCGCATGCGCTGTGGTGGTGGGACGCGGGAAGGAGGGACGGACTAAGCCCCCTCTCCAAACACATGCAAGGAAGATTAAGGAATGGGGTCAACCTGGGCGACAGACACCACCTGCCTAGCCATTGCTAAGCAGCCTCTCTGTGCTCTGGGCCATGACTCAAGGAATGGGGTCAACCTGGGCGACAGACACCACCTGCCTAGGCATTGCTAAGCAGCCTATCTGTGCTCTCAGCCATGACTCTGATGACTGTGGTAGGGTTGACGGCCTTCATATTACTACAGTGTTCTGGTTCGCATAATGGGTGCTTCCCTACTTCATGAAAGTGGCCGGACGCGGGACGCGGGACGCCGGACGGACATAGCCCCGAGCATAAGATGCTTCGCATCTAAAAGGAAAGCATTCTTGCAAGGTGAACAATGACTGTACTTTACCTACCAAGAACTTCCCTCAACTGTTTGAGTCTCATAATAAATAAAGCAGTATTTATTTCAGCGAGGCAAATGAGAAAATTATCAGTAAACTTAAGTACTATTTTTTCGGCACGGTAGCAGGCATGCGCTTTGGTTCTGTAGCTTCCACAGTGCTGTCAAGAAAGTTGTCGCCGAGTATAGCAGAAGCCGTAAGAAACATCTATCAATTTGCAGCAGTAATTGAAAACACTGACGAGCCACTTGTCGCGGGCGTAGAGCACAGTGTCCAGCATGCGCGTCCCCCCGCTCACAAATGGCGGGGGTCTTGCGAGGGGAGAAATGCGCGTCGCATTGGTCGAATTCGCATATTCGCCCTCTCGCTTGTGACGTCAAAGGGAGGTCTCGGGTGCCACTCTTCGCGAGCGCACTCGCTACATGGTTAAATCATATCGGTCGTGAAACTTGGAACGGAAAGTGGTCGAAAACCTATTGCTACGGATATCAACGCCCGCCGTTAAGGTCCCTAGATATACCCGCCGTACGATTGAAGCGCGACTAGGTGAGGAGGGGACAAAAAAAGAAAACCAGCAACTGAAGAGAATTTTTTTTCGAATACTCATAATTTTATATATGCCAATGTAACCTAGAAATTTACTTTACGGTTTATCTGACGCTTGGCTAAATGGTTGATTGCCTCATGTTTTGGTCGAGCGCCATAAATCGCACTGTAGCGCTGCGGTGCGCCGGGCAGGGCGCCATTTTTGAGGTTTTCACGCAGCAGACGACTGGGTTTGCTGTGTTTGTGTGGTGGTGTTGTGAGGTGTTCCCTGGCATTCTGTGTTCTCGAGTGTTGCATTATAGAATACTGCGGCATTGGAAGTTTGCTCTACTACTGCGTGCTGTATGAACTTGTATAAGTGACCGGACAGCAACACGTTGTTGCTACGTGTTGATAATGGAACGAATATGCAACCGATCCTTTCGCTCTGCCTTGTTACTGCTGTGAAAGATGCAGCTCAGTGACTACTCAAAGTCGCTGGCTGACCCCGTGCGCAACAGGTACATCATCAAAGTTCGGCGCATTGCCGGGTCAACGAGGCATCGCTCACTTTTGCGTGGTGGTGTGTTGTTTACTGGCGTGACATTTCAGAGCTGAACTAGCTCACAGAATGCGTAGATAGCCGCTCCTGTGACTGCCGACTGCCTTCGCTGGCGCACGGCCGGCGTGCCCTCGCCTTTCATGATGGTGAATGCGACACGCTTAGCAAAGAAACGCTGTACTTTAAAGGAGCACTGACACAAAATTTCGAAGGCGAGATAATGAGTGAAATAGATGTATGTGGAGACATAGACAACGCCTACGAAATATCAAGGGCAAATATAGCCTAGAACATATTTAAAATCAATTTCAAAGTGCATGCCGCTCGACTGAGCGAGATGCGAGCCCCTCGCGACGCCGACATCAACGCGGTAGCAATGTAAACAAACTACGTCACGATTTTGTGTTGGCTGGTTGTTGGTTGTGCCCTTGCGCTACCTGCGATTTCTTCCTCCGTGCCTGACGTAGGCGGCGCCCGCTCTCGCGCGCGCCGCTACGTCACAGTTCTGCGTGGTCACGTGGCCAGCTGTGTTTATCTTGCTACCGGAACTGCTCCTGACTAGCTCGGTGCTCTTTGAAACCGAAACTGCGACTGGGCGCTCTAAAAACGTCTGTAAATAACTAACCTCGTTTGCGCGCACTCGCGCAAACGAGGTTTCCAGCCGTGATAAGTGGGTCGTAAGCTACCTATTTCAACAAAAAAAAAAAAACAAGGTGCAAAATTTTTGTGTCAGTGCTCCTTTAAAGGGGTGGTGCCATCAAATTTTGAGGCTATAAGAAGCCTGTTGTGGGTTTCCTCTGTATGCAAGGACATACTACACGAAAAGTCGGACACAGCAAACGTTTAGAATATATTTTAATTCACTTCCAAAGTGTACCTAAATGCTCATTCTCCCGATCGATGACCATCGCTAGCGCATTCAAAACTGACGTAGATCTACAGGAAGGACAACGAAAGTTGTAGTGACGTGAGTGACCTCCGTTACCTCCAAAATGTACGTACCAGCAAAGCATCGGTTGCTACATCACTCGCCGAGTTTCGATCGCTTCCTGGCGAAGTGCTGCGCATCTTCGCGCAAGCCTTGTGTGGTCACGTGACCAAGCCTCCTACACTTCTACGTCACTGCCCACCTTGGCGCCCAGAAACCGAAACCGAAAGTGGCCCTCATAAATAAGGCGATATTAAATTATTTAGCGAGAATACGTGAATTTTGGTACTTGTCTCATGCTTCCTAGAGCTATAAGAAACGCTTGCGGCGAAGAACACGCGAGCCACAAATTTGGTGGCACCACCCCTTTAAGGTTGCCAAAGTGATATTCTCAAGGCTGCTGTCTCGCTGCAGTGGTTTTCCACGATCGGGCAACGTGAGTTTTCGAACTGTGTGCTATTGTGCTCGTGAACAGTTGTATCATAATTTCTTATCTGCAAAGTATTTGGTGTATATTGCAAGTACACTATTTGGCTAATAAAACAACCTTGTTTCCTCAATATTTCTTGTTGACCTTCCTTTTCTCTCGCGCACGCAATTGGCTAGCCACAAAGGTGCAATAAAATCACGTATTTATCAAAAGGCATGTAAAAAGTCAGCAATAAAAAAAATTCAATTTTGTGCCATGTAGGGCAAATGCACGACGTCGCTTCCGCTTCCGGTTGTGACGTCATATTTAGTTTTTATTTTTGTTTGCTGTTAGTTGTCCCTTCCATACGTAGATGGCAACGGTGGCAACGAGCCGCCAACTACTGGATACATGGGCTTCTATGGAAGTTACGCTACCAGTTTACATATACCTTATTGCTCGCTACGTGAAGGCTCCACGACGCTGCCGATCAGCCTGTCCTGCTCGAGTTATTGAAACATTAATGCGCAAGTTCATAAAGCAATTTGTACTGAATTTTCAAGCAAAATGCCCAGCGAAATCGAGCGGAGTTGCCGTCAGGAGCACGTTCAGTGTCGATTGCTCCTGGTGTCGTCTGCTAGCCATCAGTGTGTACATTTGTATGTATGGCGAGGATTTCTTCTCCTTACTGTTTTATGCAGGGCATAAAGTCAAGAGGGGGGGGGGCTCTCCATTTTTTAAGGAGGGGCTCGGCCCCCAGCTATTTCAAATTTCACTCCAGCTATTTTGAAATTTCACTTCCCCCACTTCTTTCAAAATTGCTCGCGCATCACTAATGAAAATTTTATGACTTTCTTGAAATTCTATCTTCACCCGCTGTTGTAATCTTTGAGGACAAGCATTACATGCAAAGAAGTGGTATATGTATTGGGTCCCCCGTCCAGGCCCGTAGCCAGGAATTTTTTTCGGGGGGGGGGGGGGGGGGGGCACTTGTTGAAAGCCTTGAAAAACGCCCATTTTTATTATTTTTCCTCGGTAAAACACCCCCTTCCGTCTGAATTTCAGGGGGGGCCCGGGCCCCTTGGGACCCTTCCCCCCCCTGGCTACGGGCCTGCCCCCCGTCGCACCCATACTGTGCAATATATTTTTGTCGGGTAGATCACGATGTTCAGGCCAATCTTTCTAAATAGCAGCGGGTCCCCAGCGCTTCGTTGATCGTGTTTACTAGTAGCAGAAGCTTTTCTCGTTTGTTTTATTGGCAGAAGGACAGCACAGCTGCATTATTAAAATATTGTTCTTGGCATTATCGCTCGTGATATGCTGCCGCGATATGCAGGACCGTGGCAAGTCGCGCGTGATAACCGCTGTAATAAATGGGTGCGATCCGAACTACGCTGGGGCTGTGCAGATTGAAATATTGTCTCTTTAAAAGCTGCGTGTTGGAAACTTTGCACTTGCGACACTGAGAGCAATAGAAGCCGGCCACCAACACGTTCCCTGCATTTGTTTTCGATCAACGTAAAACATGTTGTTTCTGTATCATGCCTGTTTTCTCAACCATGAGTTGGAAATGAACTTTTGGGCATGATTTGCGAAATGTCGTGAATCCCAAGTTAAAGATTAATATAATACTAACTAATATATAACAAAATGAACGTTCATGTGCATATGATTTAAGAAATAATCTATTTTTACCGTTTAAGCGTCAATGTTTCATTTGTGATTATGCTAATTGAGTGATTTGTCATTTAAATGCAGATGCCCCTCCAAGCTGTCGAGAACACACAGCTTCTCCTGTCACGTTTGCCAAAAGGGCCATGAGCAAAACTGAAGGATTTACCTCAGGGGTATTCAGAAGAAAAAAATTATGCAGCATCAGCATTTTCATGGCACCTGCTAATAAGCACTCAGTATCTGGGTACAGAATTCCAGCCATGCAATGACAGGGAATGAGAACAAAACATCTTAAGGGGCCCTGCAACGCTTTTTGAGCATGGTCAGAAAACGCGGCCGATCGGTAGTCGTGGCTCCCGAGAACACGCGAGCCAAATATTATAGCGCAGAAAGCGGCCTGCAATTTCCATTAAATTCTCAAAATCAGCTAAAAATTGCTTTCTCTTCTCTCGACAAATGAGCTACAAGCTCAAAAATCACTCGTCACAGCTATTGTATCAGCCATTGGCTGATATGAGCATGGCGCGCTCGGTCGTTACTGGGGCCGCCGCGAGAGGCCGCGACTTGTCCACGCGTGCGCGCACGATCGCACTGAAAAGTCGCGTATTCAAAGAAAAAAAGAAAGTGCTCAAGGTCACGAGGCAAGCGTAACGTATTTTCTTTCCCCATGCCATCCCTCCCTGCTTAGCTTCCAGCGCTTTCGACGGGACAGGAGAGAATGCAATTGCAGCGTGCGACAAATCTTTGTAACTCCGCTCGTACTGGACGGACTCTAAAAATTTTTTGCGGCCGTAAATTCGTGAGGAATTACGCTCCTTTAGAAAATCCATTCCATGGCTACTTGGAAAAGTGTTGCAGTGCCCCTTTAATAAAGGTGAAAACTAGCTGCAGCACACAAAAATTCAAATCCTGAAGTAGCACCGAGCAGTGAAACGAAACGTCCGGTGTCTTTCGCGTGTTATCACATCGAACAACAGAGCAGGTTTGTCCGCCACTTTCCTTCTTCTTCGGCATGTTCAGTGATGATTCCGGCTTGAAAGACGTGGCGCGAAGTTAGAAACGAGAAGAAACAAGAAGAGACAGAAAGAACGCCAACTCACAACTAAGTTTATTTTTTTGAAGCATTCGCAATATAAAGGCTCTTGGAGGACATGCGCAGAACATTTCACTCACTGCACGTGCAGGAACGAA
>JALIZH010013862.1:70000-74840 GCA_030522465.1 Rhipicephalus appendiculatus | reverse complement strand
GCGCACTACATCGTCCACCATCTATTTACATTCAGTTTTCCTCCGTGTCCGCCGCCACAAAACGGCATTCATAAGTGTGCTCCTTTTGTCGCTGACTTATTGACTAGACACCGCGCTACACTCGTACCGCATCCTTCGTGCGACGTCAAACGTTTTCCTTGTCCGTGCCTCGCAGTGCCCGCGCGCTTCAACGAGTCGTACCGGAAGCAGACCGTGCAGCGGGGTCACAGCGTCGGCCTCGAGTGCAGGGCCTCCGGCGATGCGCCCATCAACATCAGCTAGAGCCGCGACGGACGCCGACTGGACACTCACAATTTGCGCGTGGCCTTTCTTCTTCCCTCGAACACAAAACTCGTTCATTGTTTTCCTATCACTTTTTTGTCATCAATATTTTGACCGTATTCTGGCGCGGATCTTCTGGGACAGTGAAGGTTGGCGTTTCGTTGCGGCCGCATGGAAACCACCTTCTAGCGCCTTATGGGGGGAATGCACTGAGAGAAAGGGGATTGCGATTGGGAATCAGGAAAAGCGGCAGAGAGAGAGCAGTTATAAAATGAATGCCCATCTGCTATCAACTTCCGCGCCATTTTTTTTTTCGAGTGTGAATATTGTTCGCTACTCTGCAGCCCCGCCAGCGTCCCGGTCGCTCGCTGAGCAATGGCTATCCTTGACGAGAGCGACAGTACTCCTTGGCGAAATGGAGCAAAAAAAGATTGAGGAGCGCTCAGGGGAACGTAAAATGGGGGGCAACAAATACGCGTACAAAGATTACCGCAATGCATATGTAGTCGACAAAAAGAAAGAAGGAAAAAGCTGAGCGAAAGACGGCCACCATGCTAAAAATTATTTTAGGGGTGAAGCACCTTATGGTCTCGGCTTGTAGGCGTGTCATGTCGTCGTCACGGTCCATCATAAACGGGTATGCACCACAAAAAAACAGGTAGATCCCACTAATCGCCACCGGTCCATACACGCACATTGTGAGTTGAAGGTTCATCGTTACTGCCTCATATATTATGTTTATCTTAGCAGTGGTGTCAGAATCCTCGACGAAATTTACCAAGGCGCTCAAGTTTCTTCTGTTTGAAAACACTACTTCTTTAAATATATCTGCAAAGTGGCGTTGCTCTACTCGCCACCGGTCCACTAAAAATGAAGGTAGCAGTTAGCCCAACAAATAACCGACAACGTTAGTGGAGGTGAAACACACTTCCTTACACGCCACCGGGAAATGAAACCGGCGACGTAGGGAAGAATAGTAATAAGAAGCATTTCAGGGTAAGCTGCAAACCGACGCGGTTTTCCGACGGCGTTACTGGAGCTGAACCACTCTTCTCTACACGCTTGGTTTCAGGCTTGGCACCACTAGTTCCTCACCAAAGAAATCTCTCTCCAAACAATGTGATGAATTACCTCGGTCAGGCCCCTTTTCTTCTTCTTCTTTCTCTCGCTGCTCAGTAGCAGTGATTTTGCTCTGGGAAACACCGGCGCACACGGCTTGTTTCACCCCTCCCCAGGTTTCCCGTTAGTGGAGCTGAACGCCCTTCCCTACATTCTTCGCTCCTCCCCAAATTTATTTGCTCGAAACATCGCAAAACTCTCGAGGCCTGAAAATCCCTTCGTCATACTAACGACATTTTGCCAATGTCTCACTAAGATTGTTAGCCGCTGATTGTACTTAGGGGCGAAGCCAGCTGTGCAGCTAAGAATAAGTTATGGTTTTTATAGTGGGACCTAGCGTATAAAGTTATTACTGAAGCATCGCATATTTCGCTAACGCGCTGCCATCCCAAAATGCGCATGCAGGGATAAAAACAGCAGCATGCTTTATTTAGCTGCAGTTTCGTTGTCGGTTGTCCTAGAAATATGCACTCTTCGTAAGGAGACATGTGCCAGCGGAGCGGAAAGGAATACGTCAACATCTGCAATAACGACAACAACTCAACAGCAGCTTCCTCACAATCGCTATCTGCGCAAAGACATACGTCTGTTTCTGAGATCTCGGGCTTTGTTTGCGATCCGTCGCTCCCACATCAGTTTCAAACTACGCCTCACTGAAGATAGTAATTGAATCTTGCCTGCCAGGGCAAGGGTACCAGCTTGAATTTCATATTTGTACGCTCCAGTAATCATGCGCATCGTCTGCATAAGGAAGCGCGGGTTGTGCAGCACATGTCACGAACAAAAAAAACAAAAAAAAAACAAACGCCCCGATTGATATTTGAGGCCATAAAATACCAAAAAGCTCGTAGAATACGCAGAAGAGACCATTTGTCGAATTCGAAGGATTCAAGTGTGGCAGGGCGAATAGAGTGGGGAAGAATAAATGGAAGACACGAGAAGGAGGAAATGATATCAAACTTCTGACCTGATGTCTAAAAATGAAACAAAATGAAGATGCGCCGTTGGTCTCCAGACATACAGGACTGTATATATTGATGCGAGGCATAATACTTTCTGTTATAACACTGTGTCAATGAACACTCTCTGATATGAACGCCCTCCTTCAAAACCTAACGACAGCAAAACAATTGACATCTACTCATTTTTAGCGCGAGGCTACAGAAGAAATCCACGAAGGGTTTCAAGGAAAGATACTAGCGTAGTTGAAGGAAAACGCATTGTGTGCCTTTAGCAGAACGAATGTTTGAAAGCAGGCCACGGTGACATTCCGGCTGTGCACCGTACTCCACTGGTGTCCTGGTGACGGTGGACCTGAAAGCAGCCGGTTGATACTGTGGAACATTGAGTGGTTCTGAATGGTCTGAATGTACCATGGCCCGTATACGTATCATCGGTCTATGCGATCGTTCCTCACGAGCAAAATTTTAGAGGGCAACCTCGCAACCTCGGCTCTAAACAACTCGAGAAGTTTGCTAACTGCAGAACACCTCACGTATACGTCGTCTCATCCGTAGTCTTCCGTTATTTATGCGTTACGGAAGGCCTACCGTGTGTCACCTCGTGTGTGTTTGTATATATACCATAGACTCTCTGCGGCATTCCTGGAGCATGCGGGCAAAAAAAAAAAAGTGGGGAGCGGCGCAGAGTGTAGGAAAGGGTGTTTTAGCTCTCATAACGTGAAATTTAGGGAGGGGCAAAGCATGAAGTGTGCGCCGGTGTTTCCCACAGCAAAATCGCTGCTTATGAGCGATGAGAGAACAGGAACACAAGAAAAAGAAAAGACGGAAGAAGTAGAAGAAGAACCTGACCGAGGTAATTCGTCACATTGTTTTGAGAGAGATATCCTTGATGAGGCCCTGGTGCTGCGAAGCCTGAAACAAGTAATGTAGAGAACGTCGTCTGAAAAATTCGTCGGAATGCACCTCACCGTATGGTTGTTGTTGTTGTTGTTGTTGTTGTTCTTCTTCTTCTTCTTCTTTTTTCTTCTTCTGTCTTTCACTGCTCATTAGCAGTGAATTTGACCGTAAGTTGTTTTCGTGTTACACACCACAACATGCTACCAAGTATGCTTTATAGGAGAAACCTTGGCATTTGAAACCAATTTTGAGACGGAACTTAAGATATTTATCTTAATCAATGCAATTAAATCATGATAAGTCGTTGGCTGTTTGTTTAAGATATTTATCTTAATCAGTGCAATTAAATCATGATAAGTCGTTGGCTGTTTGTTGGGCTAACTGACGCCTTCTTCATTTTCATTGAACCGTTAGCGACTATTCGGATTTACGCAATTTTGGCGGCGCATACCTGTTTATGATGCCCCATGACGATGACATGACACGCAGAGACCCTAAGGGGCTTCGCCCCTAAAAAACAAGCAAGTGATAAAACTTCTACACCTCCCGCTAAAGGGGACCATGAGTGGATGCGAAGCAGCGGTGAGATGGTTAGCTTGAGCGGGAGAAACGTCGCCGCTCTCGTTTCGCGGCAGCGGCCCGGGCGCTCATTGCGGCGCTGCACAGGAGAGAGAATGAGGCGCGCTCCGTCATTTTCATACCGCGGAACTACCGTGGTGCTCCCAGCGGAGTATGCAGCTCGTGCGCGCCGCTCCGTAGATGATTCCTAGAGGAGAGAACGGGGGGAACCGTAGGAGAGGAGAGAAACGGGACGCGCATGCGCTGTGGGGGGTGTAGGACGCGGGAGCCGCTCCGTAGAGTACAGGATTCCTAGAGGAGAGAAAGGGGGGTGAGCGTAGGAGAGAGGGGGGAGAGGACGCGCATGTGCTGTGGTGATGCGGGACGCGGGCTCCGTAGAGTAAAGGACTCCCAGAGTAGAGAAAGGGGGGTGAGCGTAGGAGAGAGGGGGGGAGAGGACGCGCATGCGCTGTGGGGATGTGGGATGCGGGCGCCGCTCCGTAGAGTACAGAATTCCTAGAGTAGAGAAAGGGGGGTGAGCGTAGGAGAGGAGAAAGAGAGGGGGGAGGGGACGCACATGCGCTGTGGTGGTGTGGGACGCGGGACGCGGGAAGGAGGGACGAAAACACCCATAGGGAGACGGCGAGTTCCTTCCGAGAAACAAATGAACCGTATCGACGCGTAACGCTCTGCGGCCCTGGCTCCATTGGACATGGCTTTGGCGACAGCTGCGTTGCGAATCAGAGGCGGGGATCGTTCTCAAAGAGACGGTACAGCTAATGGTAATGAAACGTACGATTTTTGGCCAGTTGGGGGGCTCGCTGGAAGCGTTGCGTTTGTTAGTGTGTGCTACATACAAAGACCGACTTGTAACGCCGCACATGGTGTGCATAAGTTCATACGGCACCTAACCCAGCAAATAACAAAATATTTGAGGAAGATGGTGCAGATAAGTTTTTTTTGATAGAACAGCCAATATTCAAGAGAAAAAAAATGAAAGGGAGGCACTGGTGCCCTAGCTG
>JALIZH010013862.1:0-65000 GCA_030522465.1 Rhipicephalus appendiculatus | reverse complement strand
TCGGGCGTTCACTTGCATGTTTTTTCGCATCCATCACCCCGCCCAGTACGTGGTTGCCGCAGTTCATCGAAACTGGCATCCCTTTCTCAGCGCTCTCGGAAAAACTAAGCTCTGTCAACATCCATGTCATTGCGTAATCTTCACTGTTTTTTCTTGTCCTCAGTGCCTCAGGTGGGCCCGTCGGGCGTCCACTACTCAGCCATTTTGACCACGAGCCTACGTGTCTCATGGGCAGTGCTGCATGAGAAGAGTTTGGATGGCCTTCACAAGGGTTACCGCGTCCTCTAAGAGATGATCGACCATAGTTTTACGGTGAGCATTTGGCGCATATCTCTGCGAGCATCAGCCCTCTGCTGTGTTCATTTGGGTATGTTTTTTATTGCGATAGCAATTATATGGACACTCGCGGCTGGTTTTCGCCGTCGGCGTCGCCGTTGTCCGCCGTCCTCGTCATGCGCCGTCATTTGCCGTATATGTATATGTATATATATAACCGGCCCCGCCCATCGTTCGTGAGCGTGAAAAGACGCGAGGGGGGGGGTCCCTCGAGCGACCTTCGATTTTACGAGCGGGGGCGCGCGCGCGTTATCTCCCCTTCTCGGCGGCCGACAGCGGGGGGGCCGGTGTACCCTTCTACGTGCTGCGCTCTCAACGCGAAGAGAATTCTCTTAAACAAGCGTTTTCTAGAGTTGCGTGAGATCGGATCCAAAAAGAGTTAGCTGCCAGCCTCACTTCGTATAACATTACAATTTTTTTGCTATCGCATTCATTGCTTCACCCTTGCGGTGAAACTGTGACATTTTTTTAATTTTCATTACATTGTCTAAAAGATTTAAGTTCATTGTGCTATGGGAAGTGTCTGCAAGAAAGTTTTAAAACAGTTCTGACGTCCACCGCAATATTCCTTGGCAGTTATTAACCAATTAAAAAAACTGCAACAGTTTGGACACTACGCTTACAAACAGGGGATTCAAGGACACAAAAGCTCAGTAATTTGAAAAGAAAGCCGCGTAGAATTCTTAGCAACAAAGAGTACATGCACGAGTGAAAAGTTCTACAACGATGAAAAGCGTGGTAATCAGGCGTAGCAACAATTGTAGTCAACTTAATACTCTGGTCTTCCTCTCAATATTTTTCGTCGTTCCTTATTTTTTAAAGAATTCATAAGTACCCGAAAGAAACAAAGTTAAAGTGGTTCTTGCTCTCACTCTTTCGTTGCACCCATACCCCGTTCGCTGTGCCAGGGTCGGAAGAAGTCCAGATGGCGTCGTCCCAAGCGGAGCCCGCATGGACAGAGCGCGACGTGTCTGCAGACGTCCCTTCGGTGGTGCTGGGCGGAGTGGAGTCATTCCGCAACTACAGCATCCGCGTAGCCGCTCGCACTGGCGCCGGCGCTGGAGCCCGTACACTGCAGCACAACCGAGGACGGTATGATTACAAGCGCATCACTTGTAGCAAGAGTGCGCTTTAAAAATGTTCCAGTGTATTCGCCGCCCTCTTATCTTTTGAACTAACCTGGTTCGACCACACTTACAGCATTTCTGTAGAAGTTGCGGAATATAATCTGAACGTAGAACGTGCTATGAAGAACTAACTGTGGGGCTTTAGTTCTGCGTCCAATATGAAGTAGACCAGCGCAACAAAAACAGTACGGAGACAGCAATGCAATACAAAGCCAAGCGCTCTTCTTAGTCTTCCTTTCCTTCTTCTGTTGTGCTCTTGTCGCGTTGGTTTATCTCATCAGCAGTGAGGCTTTAAATGTTCCGGCACAGCAATTACGTTATTGTCGTTGTCGCGAGTAGCCAGCATCTGGACGTTGACTGGGCGATCATCGGTTCAGTGCCCGAGGCACCTGCGTACATGAAGGCACTGGTTCTGGCACCGGACGCCATCCTGATCAGCTGGCTTTCACCACCCAAGGCAAAGGGCGTGCTCCAGCGGTACACTGTGTACAGCCGGGTAAATGCCCATGCACCCAACCAGGTCTGTGGGCGCACTCATTCTATACGTAGCCACATTACGCACTGCTTTAGTTGTGCGTCCGCAACAGCACTGTGCACGCCGGGAGGTCTTAAAGATGGCATTGCACACGAGCGGCATGCCCTCTTACTGCGTCCGAAATACCGTGTAAACACGTTCCAAAAAAAAAAGGACCCCCCCCCCCCCCAAGTAAAAAAGGAGCAACAGTCTGTCCCTCCTTTCAAGACAACACCTGTCTATCGGAGGTGTGACGAAATTCCGAGGAAGAAAAGTCTCGCGTTGCTGTACCCGAATAAAATGACAGATGGTCGCCTGTCTAACTCCGCACGTCTGACCAGCTGCAGAACCCGCTTGAAACAAACGCTTTACCGCCGCCAACACCGCCTTTGACCTCCACGGACCTACTTCTGCCGCACGGCCATTGAGTAATATAAAAATTACACCATCTCCCGCTAAAGGGAACCATGTGTAGATGTGAAGCAGCGGGCGCTAACGCTTACACTGGCGGCGGCGTTGACGCTGGCGCTCATCGCAGCGCTGCGCAGGAGAGAAAACTGGGGAGGCGCAAAGCACGCAGTGATGGAGCGGTGTTTCCTACTGGAACATGCCAATCGCTGCTAATGGGCAATGAGAGACAGAAGACTCCGACTGGACACAGAGACCCGCAGTCCGCTTTTAGTTAACGCGCACGCTGCGAATTTTTATTGTTCAACAACGCACAGGAGAAATCTCCCACCGGCACCACCTTGAAGGTGTGTGTGTGTGTGTGAAAAACATTTATTCAATGAGAGTTTGCAGGCCCAAAAGGACCCTTTACATAGGGGGAGTCCTTATTCCGGGACCCCGCTGGACAAGGCCGCTACCCGCGCCCGTTGGACTAGAGCTCTTTGAGCTTCCAGTCCTGAGCAATTGGGAGTAGGGCTGCCTCCCATACCTCTCTAGTAAGGGAAGGGTTAGGGGGAAGGTCAAGATCCACTGCCATATATACGGGGTGGCCAGTGAACAATTGTGCAGAGCGAGCAGTCGGTTTTTTCAACCAAGAAACTCGCTAGCAGACGCTGCCTGCGTCGGCGTCGCGAGGCGAGAGAGGGGTGGAGCGTAGGAGAGGGGAGAGAGGGGGGGGGACGCGCATGCGCAGTGGGAGTGTGGATGCCGCGGGCAGGGATGCCTAGAGGAGAGAGGGGGGAGCGTAGGAGAGGAGAGGGGGGGACGCGCATGCGCAGTGGGAGTGTGGACGCCGCGGGCAGGGATGCCCAGAGAAGAGAGGGGGGGAGCGTAGCAGGGGAGAAAGGAGGGGAGGCGCATGCGCAGTGAGGGTGTGGTTGCCGTGGGGAGGGATGCCTAGAGGAGAGAAAGAGAGGGAGAGGAGGTTTTTTATTTTTTTTTGAAAGGGTTTGCGCATGCGCAGTAAGGGAGACCACGCGGCACACCACCACCACCACCACCACCGGATTAAGCTTCGCCATAAGATGCTTCACATCTAAAAAGTTAAGAGAGGACACTCCCATAGGCCCCTCTGGCTGATTTGGGTTCGAAACTCTCCAAACGGGCGTGGGGAACCTTCGCAGCCTCAGAGATGGGGACCGCAGAAAAGGTGGCCTCAAAGGCCATTTTCTAGCGATTAGAAAAATCACATGGCCTCCGAGACCACTTTTGTGCGTGTGCTCGTCTCGGAGGCCATACTTAAATTTTTTTTTCTTTTCTTTTTTTTTTTTTTTTTACGCGTCGTTTGCAGCTTCGTGTAAGCTGTACCGCCAGAGCGGCAAGCACACAATGCCACTGTGTGTTTATGCAGACATTTTAAATAAAACATAGGAATTCTTGGAAGAGAACTTTTATATTCAAGTCATTCTTGGTAAGCACATGCACTTTCTCAGAGTTTGATGAACGCGCGCACGAAGAGATGGGCTCTTTGCACTGCAAGACATGGCAATACATCTGCCATCTCTTGAGTATAAATTTTACAGAAGAAATAAACATAAGGCGACATTATGAGAAGCCCCGCATGACAGTAAAACTGCAGTAAACGCGCAGGTACGTATACAGTTCACGACGCAGCGCGACAGTAGTTGTCGTAGTACTTAACTGCGGACGGCATGACCTGAAAAAAAAAAATGTTGGCTATGTCTTCTTTCCCGCCTTAGCAAAAATTTTCTCCGACGCACTTCACATCACGTTTTCGCGAAAAACAGTCACGAGTAGATGCCGCAGCTAAAACAAAGCAATTTTTGGCGCCATGCATGTGTTACCGAGTCAGGAGCGTTTATTCAGGTTACGTCGTAGCCTCAGCTAACAAACATTTTTCTCGATTCACAAGTTCTCTCTAATTGCACTCGTAACATGAGCTTCAAGAAATCTGCGAACGCCACAAATAATGATGTTAAGCATAACTGCACTCTTCACACAACTTCACACATGCATGCATTGAATTCGAACTACGTGTACCGGCACAAAGAAAACCTAACGACGCAAGGGCGACTCGCTTTCTCGCGCCAAGAAACAATTTTCTCGCAAACATGCGCGAAGTGAGGAGCACAAAGAAGCTCTCCGCGCCGAACAGCCCAACGCGACAGATGTTAGCTTAACATGACGAATACAATACGCACTTTGCAAATTAATGACGGCGTTCTTACCAGTAGCCGCAGCCAAGCAGAGAGGCACACGAAACAAACCAACACCACGAAGCACGTCGAGCACATTATCGCACATCTTTTATCGCGTCACCCTGCAGCTGTCCGTACTTCATTGCATTAAACGCTCATGAACACGGAGCGTAATAACGTTGCCGTCGCGTTGACGCCATTCTGCGCTTCTCTCGCACCCGATTCATGACCGATCGGTGGCGCGATTTTGTACGCATTCCAAATAAGAACGGGGGCGTTCCCGTCGGTTTCCGTGCTCAACGTCACAAACACGTGACCGTTGTGAGGACACGTTCCGATCCAAGTCAAGCCGTCTGACAGCCATTACAATCCATGCTTAATGGTTTCGGACGGTGCCGAGAACCGTCCGAAACCGCCGGCACGGATTGTAATGGCTGTCAGACAGCTTGACTTGGATCGGAACGTGCCCTCACGACGGTCACGTGTTTGTGATGTTGAGCACGGAAACCGACGGGAACGCCCCCGTTCTTATTTGGAATGCGTACAAAATCGCGCCACCGATCCTGCCCGACGATATCGAATCGTCCAATCGCAGGCGATGAAGATAAATTCAGAGCCGCAATGCGACAAGTAGGTGCATATTGCAACTAGAAAAGGTACTAAAGTAGATAACAAGCAGGCGCGTTCCCTTAAAGACAGGGAGTGATGTGTCGCTCTAACGGCCGACATGAAGCTGCGTAGCTCCACCGCTTTTGGCCAAAGCGAGCAGTCTTGTAATTTGTAAGTTACTCTATGGCACGGCTCTGTTACTTCGGGTTTCCCGGGAGGCGCCCGTTGCTATAGCAGCGGGAGATAAAACCTTTCGTGTCTAGAACTTTCGTCGTTCCTCCGATAGTAGTGAGTTGCGCCCACCGGACCCATGCACTCGCGCCAGGGCTGCATTAGTTGGTCGATCGCGCCTTGCAAGGAGGCCGTAAACAGTCCCCATGTAAATAGTATACGCATATCTTACACGTTGGTCCGCTTGCAGTTAGTCAGGATGTGCACTGCGGCCATAGTGGCCTCTTCGTGTTGTACTTGAAGCGCATTTCCAAACTCGCTCCGAACGAAAAAATCGGCATAAATTCCAGTGGCCGCTGTAATCCGGTGCTTCCAATCTAAACAGATTTCAGATCAGGCAGAAAGGAGTATCACCGCGGTGTTTTGCAACACGTAACCGGCGTGCATGACATGCAAGGGACTACAGTCCTCTTATGCGTTCGACTAACTATTGCTCTTTTGTGGTTTCGCGCTGCCTAATAGATAGCTGAACATGTTCGCCCAAAAAATGATAGTCTGGACTCGAATACATGGCTTTATTTTTTTCCCCGTCGACAACCTGCGGTGTTACAGCACACAATTCTACGGTGTCGCCATCTGATGCAGCCCCTTGAAGGGATTTTTGGTAGTCGGATATAAAAAACCTTCGAGATTGAAGAATCCAGGAGATTAGAACTACTGGATTCTTCAGATCAGACACGTCAAACATGTACAGGCGCGATCATAAGTTTGGAGACCACGCGATCGCGTGGCAGCGTGCATGCGCGCGCCGTCTAACGGCTCGTTGCCTGGAGTCGAGTGCGCGTGCGCGGCCTTTCTATCACGCTGGCCTGCTTGCTCGCTTGATTATCGGAATCTGCGACCGCTGCCGCCAGTAATGCTGACGGTGCGCGGCTTCTCCGGACAAACCTCGGCGCTTTCGCGTTAAATTGAAGCGTCTGCTAGTAACGGGTGTTGAGGTGTGTGCCCAGGAGTGCTTGTTAATATGAGCGCTTTATATTTCTTGATGCACGCGTTTGTACCGCGGCTGTCTGATGAAGGACAGAGCTCACGTTTCCAGCAGAACGGCTGTATTTTGCAGCGTGTTTCACTGTCGGGGGGAAAACTCGGAGTGCGTGGTATCGCGATATGGCGAGGCGCTGGAGAACGGAGTTTTGAACCGCGTCGTCTGCTACGGTGGCGCGCGCTGGCTGCTTTTCTGGAAGCGTGCTAATCACAGGCGTGGTGTGCGCATTTTATGATTATTGATAGAACTGAGCTGATAATCTCCACTAAACGTTATACGACGTCAACATCTGAGCCTTGACTAACAAAAGTGGGGTACTACGAACTTCACTAAAGATGCTTTGCTTGTTTTTTTCTAAAGGCCGGGTTAATGAGAGCGTGCACGTATATTTTTGCACAGTGAGTGCTACCGTAACACGCAGCGCTAAGATAGAGGCACCGATGTGCTCACAACGTGCTCGGTCTCCGAGCCCCGCCGCAGAATGTCACACGCTTTCCGACAAAGCGGCAGGGCACCGTTGCAGACGGCGCGGTTGAACACGCATTTCAAGTGTCTGCCCCTGCGCGAGCTGGTGTTCGCGCGCCTGGATGTTCGCGAGCCTGGATGGCTCTATTCACTATTCAGCCGCTAGAGGTGACGCATGAGCTTCCGCAGAATGGCACCATGAGGTTTCTGGACCTTCGCCTGTCGCTCGGCTGTGATCACTCCTGTTGGCATTATGAACCGCGTGCAAGTAAACCCTTACTCCCCTACCACTCAGCGCATTCCAAACTAGTTAAGAGAGCGATTACGAAGCTTTGCTTCAAGAGTTCCCTAACGAAGTCGTGTCACCATATGGTCCAACTCAGTTTCGACCAGCAAAGAAAGAGGCTGCTGGATGCCGGGTTTCCCCAGCATTTGCTTGTCTCCGTAGCTGAATGCATCTTGAGGGACAGCAAAAACGAAAACCGAACTGTGGCGAGAACATTTGAGCAAGGAAATCGCATAAGGGTGTTACCTTACGTACACGCGGTTTCCCATAATCTGAAAAAGATTGCTCAACGGGCCAAAGTGCGCGTGCTCTTTTCGGCGCCAAACAAGTTGGAAAGGGTGTGCAAGATTACGACGAGGAATGCAAACGAAAAGCGTGGATGCAAAAATAATCACAAGAACAAGTTTGTTGATTGCGCTGAGTGTGTGGTGTATTGCCTGCCGCTATCTTGTGGTCGCAGCTACGTCGGACAAACCGGTCGTTGCTTGAATGACCGGCTCCGTGAGCACCATTACAATGTTAGAAACGTGGCAGGTGGGTTCTTGGCAATACATTGTAAGAAGTGCGGTTGTGTGCCTTTGTTCGACACGTGCAGAGTTCTGTCAAGAAATAGAAATCAGCTTACACGCGAGATAATCGAAGCAGGAGAGATTGAAAAGTTGGGTGACATGTGTGTTAGTATGCCTTCTATTGCGCTGACAAAAAAAGAATTTGTTTTCCTTGGTGTCTGTCATGATGCTTAGTAATGTTGCTGTTACTTCTGCGCAGCACATGTGCTCATGGTTTGCCCTATAAGTAGTGTCGAGATCACAAAAATAAACTGTTGAAAGTAGCGCTATGTGTGTGCGTGTGTGTGCCTTCTTTGTGTCTTCGTCTTCAGTGCGCTCTTACCCTTCATAAACATGGAATACCAACATGCCCACATTACCACCTTGGCCATCAGGGTAAAGGAGTTTTCATGACGGGCCCAGGCCGGGCTCGGTCCTGAAGCTACGGGGCCTAGTGTCGGACCCGGGTTTGAGGTGAATTCCAAGCAGATGCTATCGCAGTCAGTGCTTTTGCACGATAAACTCACTAATTAGACGTCAGACATTTTTAATCCTCACCAATTTACGTAAACACATCGCAAGAGTGGTCATACGTTTCAATCCATGCTCAGCGGATCTCAGGTAGTGCGCCGGCGCAACCGGCGTCCGTGCCGTCATCCCAGTTCTGGCACGAGACTCACGGCTTGCGCACGGGTCAGCGCTACGAGTTCTGGGTGACCGCGTCGACAGGTGCCGGTGAGGGACCGCGCACACGTATCGTCAAACAGAGTCCAGAAGTACGGGGTGAGAACCCTCCTCTAGTTTTACATTTTTTTCTACCGTATTATATCTCTTCTGAAGAATATTGTGTCGGTCTCGTTAATGGAACGCGTTTTGAAAATGTACGGCGTTCTAATGCACAAAGAAAATAATGTGGGCAATGCAGTGCATCGCGAACCAGCGCATCGGGCTGAGCATATCCGCATCATTTCTATGCGCCGCAGCTCCCGCGCGCATAGCCTCGTTCAGCCGGCTGGAGAGCGCTGCCCTGAAGCAAGACCTGGAGCTTCCCTGCAGGACGGCGGAACAGCCTACACCAGTGAGGGGGGGCGGGGGGGGGGGGGGGCGAACAAGGTGCGTAAGCTTCAGCTAGACCAAATGCTCGCTTCCTTTGTCAAACGGCGCGCGCGCTATGTTCCTGTTACCTCTCGCCTCTCTAGAAAAAGATTCCATAGTTTTGTCTAGGCACCTCGAGCTAGAAGACACCGCACCGGCTTCTACCATACGGGTACGTCACGTTGGAGGAGCGACGGCTGCTGCATGTTTCCCACACCGCCGATTCCAATTCCCTCACAATAATTGTGTAAAGAGCATGAAAGAAGACATGCCGCATATGTGGCGTTTCGTCGGTATTACGATATAATAAATGCGAAGCATTTCCTTGCGTACTGTAACGCTTTTGCGTTTCTATCTATCTATCTATCTATCTATCTATCTATCTATCTATCTATCTATCTATCTATCTATCTATCTATCTATCTATCTATCTATCTATCTATCTATCTATCTATCTATCTATCTATCTATCTATCTATCTATCTATCTATCTATCTATCTATCTATCTATCTATCTATCTATCTATCTATCTATCTATCTATCTATCTATCTATCTATCTATCTATCTATCTATCTATCTATCTATCTATCTATCTATCTATCTATCTATCTATCTATCTATCTATCTATCTATCTATCTATCTATCTATCTATCTATCTATCTATCTAGCGGCCTACGTCTGGGTGCTCTCGTGATCGCCGCCTTAACTTGGGGTAGACCAAAATTTGTATGGGAGGGTAAGAGGTAGTGAAGAATATGTCTGGTTGGTCATGACATCAATAACTCGAAAATCTTGTCGCATGCGTCGTCAAACCCTTGCCTGCAGACACGTGTGGCACATACCGGTATAGCACGGGCCGCGGCATGCGGTTATGCGCCACAGGTGTTTGACAATATGTCTACCCAGGAACGGCGAGGACATGCATTAGTAATTTAATCGCGAGAGCGTTAAGAAAAACTGACGTCGGCAGCATTGACCCGACGAATGCAAATAATAATATCAGGGTTCCAGCAGGAATCGAATACAGCAATCTCCGTGTCAATCAAGTATTCTACCACAGAGCCACTCCAGGTTTCGGAACTGCTTTGGAACACCCTATGCAGGCGTGTTTTTGGTGAAACGTCAACTGTGGTTGCAGTGCCGCCTATCTAACTTTATAAACATTACATATGTACTCCTATAAGGCAGACGTCATGTAGGGTTAACGTCAATTGTATACTTAAGTGTCATCTACTGTACTTAGTCTAAGAAGCACTATCCAGGGCTACCATCCTCGCAAGCACAAGTGCTACATATCAGATTACCGCATCTGGTGTTGGTAATACCCATGTCTCTGTTGGCATCGTTACACAACTGTAAACAACTGGTTATATGAAACATATGCCACTGGGCAACATATGTGCGTACAACATTTGTATATTTAACGTCATTTCGTAACGTTTCGCTCAATAAGAAAATTACAACCCAGTCACCCTGCCTCCGCATCTTCGCATAACATCGATTCCCATAGTACTTGGGATCCGCCAATTTTTTTATGCTGCACAATCATTTCGCTCCAAACGAATCCTTTACTTGACCAAACGCGTCACTGGCAAGCGAGACGCGTGTTTCTTCATGCCTTCACTCTAGTGATGCTCCTCTTCTGCTTACTCCTCTCACCAATAATACGCCTGTCTATTTTCCCGCACACACCTATTCCCTTGTAAGCATCTCCCTTTCCTTAATCTAACGAATTTTTCGTTCTCTAAACGACAATGGATGGCGCTCATTACCAGCAAACCTGCCGTAATTACCGTTCGCCAGACTGTTTCTCGCACACCCTGCTCGATCCGGTTCCACCGGCGTCGTAATCTGTCTGACGTCATCGCTCATGGGACGGGTCGTCCAAATAATGGGACAAAAGAGCTTGCCCTGTCCGTTCCATATCTGCAGTCTCACGTATCAGGCACGTTCATCCTGTGGGAGACGGCCGTGGTTTTCGCCAACGATGACAGCCAGGCCGTCACTAATGACCGCGGGTGCAAACAACGAATCTTGTTGGGGAGAGGAGAGGGGAGGATACGAGCGACAGCATTTCACCGTTTCGCGGCATTGTCCGATGAGCGAGAAGGCTTACAAAGAGGGCCTACGCTCGAGATAGCGCTGCGGTAAAGAGCTCGCTAGGGTTCCTCGATGCGCGCGCCCCCCTTGGAGGGTGGAGCCATTCTTTGAGGGGGTGAATGCCGCCTTCCGATCGGCGGCCGCCATTCGGCTCCCCCCGCCTCGTCGCGGCTGTTTGAGTGAGACAGGTGCCCGGCGTTTTCTCGGACAAAATGCCCGGGTGTTGCGTGCCACAGTGCACAAACCACTCTCGAAATGGCTATAAGACGTTCAGATTTCCGAAAGATGCGAAAAGGCGACTCCTGTGGCTGGTAAAGAGCAAGCGCGACAAGTGGCAACCCACAGACCGTTCGTGTTTGTGCAGGTTAAGTTATGCCATTTCAGCATTTGGAGAGTTATAACTCGCCGCGCTTACGCTGGCCTTTTCGCTCGACGTAACTCGCCGCAACGTAGACGTTGCGGGGCACTCATTGTAGGTCCAGAAACGACGCCTTGGCGTTTCTCATCTGGTTCCCGGACGCGTATTGCCGAACGGTGACGGTGCATGTGCGTGTGTGTATGTGCGTGTACGTGTGTGTTTGTGCGCATGTACGCATGATTGTGCGTGCGTGAGTGTACTTGTGTGTGCGTGTGTACGCGTGCCTGTCCCTGTGTGCGCATGAGTGTGCGTACGTGTGTGTGTGCGCGTTCGTGTGTGCGCGTGCCCGTGTGTGTGTACGTGTGCGCATGCATGTCGGTGAGTGAGTGTATGCGTGCGTGTACTTTCGTGCATGCGTGTTCGTGCGTGTGTGGGTGTACTTATGTGTGCGCGTGTGTCTGTGTGCGTGTCTGCACGTGTGCGTGTGCACGCACGCGCATGCGTGTGTCTGTGTGCCTGTACGTGTGAGTGCGAGCTTGTGTGTGTGTGCGTATGTGCGCATGCGTGTGTGCATATCTGTGTGCCTGTGTGTGTTTGTACGTGCATCCGTGCGTGTGTATACGTATACGTGTGTGTCTGTGTGTGCGCATGCGTGTGTGTGTGTACGTGTGTGTGCGCATGTACGCATGATTGAGCGTGCATGTGTGTGTGTGCATGCGAGCATGTGCGCATGCGTGCGTGTGCGTGTGTTTCTACGCGTGTGCATGCATGTGCGTGTTTACGCGTGCGTATACGTGTGTGCATGATTTAATGCCATAATAGCCGTATGTAGAGCCCCAAATAGTATGATATGTATTCAACAATTTTTTGCCCATCTGCTATTTACAGTAAGGTAAAAGAGATGAAAACAAAATTCAGAATACTGTGCGTTGCAGAATGCGGTCCGTAAATGGGGTAGCTGATGAATAATTCGAAAACAAGGTCTGAAAATATGGTGTGCAATCACAGTTTTTCTCTTTTCTCGTGACATCACGTGATTTTTTTTTCTGTTTTCGACCTGCAGGCAAACTGTTTTTACACTTTTGTGGAAGGCACAAAAGACACAGACACAATGAAAGACCATGGGACTTGGGTGCGTGTGTTTCGCATCTTTAACCAATATAAATAGTTACCGACTAGCCCAAGAAGATGCTAACTGAAGGTGTTAACGCGGCTGGCGTGGACGGTAGTTTTCTGCTGCGAGCAACTCCAGCTGCTAATGTCGCTTTAAAAATAAAGATTAGAGAATTGAAATCTGAGACCTTCACACTCCCGATGCGAAAACTTTGTATTTTTGTCATGTTGTTTGAGTACCACTCGTTTTGACACAATGAACTCCGCATGCAGCCGCGCGACGCCCGTTGGCTGCCTATCGTGGCTATAGGCGGCCTGCGGAGAGGGCATCGTAATGGCGGACGCCGTAGCAGACGACGCTGTTGTCTCCACCCTCCACGGCGGCGGAGGGGAGCGCGCGCATCGAGGAACCCTAGAGCTCGCGGCTTTAGTGCACGGCCCGCTCTGTGTGATCACCTCGAATGGGCGCCCCTATACCCGTCGGCCTGTCAAACTTAGGAGGCGGAGCCGAAATCTAGCGAAGGCAGCGGCTTTGCGGTCCAAATGGGCAGCAGGCCCTGCCGCGCCCTAACCTTGGCTCTCGGGAAACATGTCCACATAGTTGCAACTGTGAACAAAAAAAAGAAAAAACGGAGGGAGGGAGCGAGAGGATATACAAAAAAAAAAAAAAAAGAGAGGCTCAAACGTCTCGAGAAATGAATGCCCTGGCTACACGTCTGATTCAGAGTGATTCAAGCCTCTCTCTTTCTCTCTCTCTCTCTGCTTTTAACAGTGTCGTATTGGAGTTGTAGAAGGGCCGCTGCTACCGGCAAATGGCAAGGAAGAAGAATCGCTTGTATATTGCAGCGCGTGCGCCGCCTTCCCGGCCGTTCCTATCCACGGGCTTTCCCCTTCCACGATACTCGCTCTCTCAAAGGATTCAAGAGTGCGAAATCCCTCGCTCGGTGCGTGCTGCCAGTAGCGTGCTGCGGAATGCCAGAAATATATATCACCAGTCATCACCAAGAAATTTGTGCGGGACCACTCCCGAGTCTCGCGCAAAATTAATATTAATTACTTCCTTTGATCTAGCATTTCCGGAGGAATGTGTGGATTAGATTCAGTTTTTTCTTCTTCTTTCACGACTGCTGGTGCAATAATTCGCCTGCGAGATAGTATCCTGTGCGAATGTTAGAGTCGGTGATTCGTGGCAGAACGAGAGCGTCACGGAACACGGGGACCTAGACAGAAAAGCACGCACGCGCAGCGCTAATTGCCAACAATGTTTACGCGAACAATGCGCCGTGCGCAACACATAACTAAAGCTTAAATTACGTGGTTTCGACCTACAAAATATTGTTACGATAATTCAAAGCGGAGAGGGTTCATTTGTAGCATTATAAAGCCTAGTCACTTCGCCACACAGCCGGAAACACATGCACGGTTGCGCAAAATGCATGAATTCAAGTGCAATAGCGCCCACCTTGGGTGGTTTGTGTTAATTCCTGTTTGCTCTTATTAGAGGATTCACTTTGCGCTGTAAGAGAAAGCAGCCGAAATAGCTATCTTGTCATATTTAATTTATCAGCTATCGAGCCAACTTCATCCCTAAAACCACTATCCGTGCTAACAATCCTAAGCCATGGTTTAATAAATCTTTGCACCGACTAGACAACAAGAAAACACGTACATTTCGGACAGCCAAACTAAAAGGGGGGCTCCCACAACTCGGATAAGTACTACGAGGCGGAAAAAGCATACCTGACGGCTATCCGTAGCGCAAAGTTCAATTTTTCTAACAATGATTTGCCCAATATGTTAACTAACGATCCCCGCAAGTTTTGGCAGGTAATTAACCCTAAAGCAGCTGTTGGCACCACTCTTACTAACGAATATGGGGAGGTTCCTTCAGACGCAGAATGCGCTGATGCTTTTAATGACGCTTTCTCATTTGTATTTACTCGCGAATCCCATGCACCCTTACCTGTGTTTTGATGTCATATCACACCTGCCATGCCTGAAATCAGTTTTACTGATGACGGTATCTCATCCCTCATCGAAAAGTTGAAGTTAACATCAGAATCTGGAATGGCCTGTATTAATGCCAAACGGTTGAAAAACATACGTCACATTGCGTCGGCTTATTTGGTATCGTTATTTTCGCAATCTCTTTCAACAGGCATCATCCCAGACGACTGGAAAGTGGGAAAGGTCGTTCCTCTCTTGAAATCCGGTAACAGAAAGTCTTCACTCAACTACCGACCAATCTCCTTGACCAGCGTACCCTGCAAACTCATGGAACACGTCATTTACTCTTACATCATGAACTTTCTCGATTCTCATAACTTTTTTCCCCACTCTCAACGTGGGCTTTGTAGGGGGCACTCTTGCTAAGCCCAGCTTGCCATCTTTGTTCATGACCTTCATGCCAACCTTGACATTAACAAACAAACCGATTCCATATTCCTTGATTTTGCGAAAGCCTTTAATTAGGTACCCCACAAACGCCTAATATTAAAGCTGTAGTTCCTTGTCTGTCTGTCTGTCTGTCTGTCTGTCTGTCTGTCTGTCTGTCTGTCTGTCTGTCTGTCTGTCTTCCTTAAACTTTCACCCATGTGCGCTTAACTGGATAAAAGAATTCTCAACTAACCGCACGCAATCAGTGTTCACAAATGATAATTTGTCTGACCCTCTTCCGGTGGCATCGGGTGTGCAACAGTGTTCTATCCTTGGTCCTCTTTTATTTCTAATCTACATTAACGACCTACCTTTGCATGTATCTTCAAATTTCCGCACGTTTGCCGACGACTGTGTCATTTATCGAACCGTTACTAACCCTTCTGACCACATATTATTACAAGAAGACCTCAACGAAATTATACAATGGTGTGATGACTGGCTTATGTCCTTAAACCCTACTAAATGCAAACTAATCTCCTTCACTCGTCGTCTAAATCCTCTTCGCTTCTCTTAGAACATAGCTAACGTCCCTGTCGAATCAGTAACCACTCATAAATACCTTGGAGTCACCCTATCCTACAATTTGTCGTGGGGGACTCACATTACTAAAATGTCATCATCATCTAACAGAACCTTGGGCTTCTTAAAACGCCATTTACGCAGCGCTCCGAGTCACGTAAAACTACTTGCTTACACACAGGGCTGGGCAGTATCGAAGATACATGTATCTTAGATACTATCTTAGATACTCTTCGGGTATCTTGTATCTGTATCGCGATACGTCTCGCAAAACGAGTATCAGTATCTGTATTTCCGATACATTCAACAATGTATCGTGTATTTTAAGATACAAGATACTGCTATAGAAACGCCACCCTGCGAAACAACAAACTTCGGCTGAACTATGCTTCTCAAGCTGATACTGCTCATTAGGCCACATCACAAAAGCTAACGATAGTGATATTCCTTTGTCTTTCCGCCAGAGTGCTCCAGTAAGCATAGGAAATAAGGTCTATACGCGTCTACGTTGGTGGAGCAGAGTCACGTGATGGCGCTCGAGCCATGTCGACAAAAACAAGCGCGCGAACGTCTACGTGCAGCCGACCTTTTTTTTTTCTCAATGTTTTCTTTCTTTTCAGCGGTGCAAGTGCCATGAACCTTGTTTGTAGCCACGGTACTGTGCTGCGTACTTCAATGCGTTCTGCGTGTTTAGTGTCAGTATAGTGTCGTTATCGAAGTTTGTCTTGCGTGGTGCTTCGTTGCAAAGTCTCAAAAATGCAAGAACGGGGTTGCTTTGCGTCTCGCTGCTTTCACACAGAGATTTGACAGATCTCGTCGATATAAACTTCCCTTGCATACTATGAGACTGACTTACATGCAAATTAGATTCTAAAAATCGTCGCTCCACCAGTGTCGATGCTATATGCAATAGAAGAAGCATTCACTTAACAGACGATACTTCGGCGTACTGTATCTTTGTTCTTCGTGCTAAATTATGCACGAAAATTTTTTAATGATAGCTTGATTGTGAGCCATGCGTTCTCTTTGCTGTCCTCTGTTTGCATTCCACACATTGCCTACGCCTCCGTGTTGTTGTTTTTTTCCCGTTAGTTAACTCTAAAAAGATTTTTGTAACCTCCTCCTCTATTCCTTCTCCTATTTATCCTTACTTTTAATTGTCTGCGTCATTGCTACTATTTACATATCTACATTTATTGTTAGTTTACTGTTCAGGCGATGTTAGGGCAAAGGTAAAATAATCTGAGCATGCCTAGTGCTCACAGTAATAAAAACTCTGCTTACAATTTAATAAAACAGCGAAATTGAGTTTGCATTATAATAATGGAAATGGTAACAACAAATCTTAAAGACGTTAGGAAGGGGATTTGAGAAATATAATACCAAGTACTGCGGTTTTCTAATCAGTGTCCCCACGATCCCTCTAGTACTAATTTCCGTGGGCGCTGAGTTTTCAATTCTCTGACCTTAATGTGTAAGTTGACGATACATCATGCGCTATTTTCATATCTTTTAGGGGTGAACCCTGTATCGTGATGCGCTATTTTCATATCTTTTAGGGGTGAACCCTGTATCGTGTTTATAGAGGGTGTCACATAACTGGAACCAAATATCTGCAAAGAAGTGCTTAACCTCAACTGATTAAAGCCAACGATGGAGTTTGCCGCCATGCGGTTCTCATTATGGTATTTTTATATTGTGCTTAATTTGTCAACTAGGATGAGTCATAACATTTCTGCTATTTATTTTGGGGCCAAGTGTGTTTGTCTTTACGTTTTAGAAGGCATTCTAAAACGACAAATCTTATTTTTTGTGGAAAGGTGCATGCTACGTAGTGATTTTTCCGGCGTTTAAGGAAAGCGGGAGAAATATGACCACGTACGTTACTGCGCTCGTACGCTATTGTGCGGCAGCGCCTTCAGACATGCTTCGAGCAAAACAACCGGCAAGCGGACCGCGGTGAAATGAGCGGCCGCAGCTTAGGCATCAGCTCCACAGCGCATCAGCATTTCTGACCGCCAGCAAAGAAACACCATCGTCCCTGAGGAGCAACAGGCTGACGGTCTGCGCGCCGATTGTTTCGCTCGATGCGCGTTTAAGAGCAGTACAATAGCACATCAGCGCAGTCACGTGGTTTTATTTGATGTTTCACGCGCTTTCTTTAAAAACCAGAAAATATTCACCATGCAGCATGTAAGCCGCCAAAAAACAACTGCTTCGGTCGCTTTAAATGCGTTCTACGATGGGACGAAACACTCTGCCCTCAAGTGAATATTAAAAATGTTGCATAAATAACCATAGTAAATCAACCAACTAAGCGCAATATTTAAAATGCCATAACGAGCGCTACATGACGGTAAACCATATGTCGTCGGTTTCATTATGTCAAGGTTAAACGCTTGTTTTCTTTCTTTTAAATATTTGGTTCTAATTACGTGAAATGCTCTGCATACTTATTCAACGTCATTTTTTATTGCGGAACTGCCCTGCTATATGACTTAGGTATATTCGCTTTCCTCTTCTAGTTCCCTGTATAGTCCTTTTTTGTGTTACAAAAAAGCAGGTGAGCAGGCTAGAAGTTGCAATAGTGTGAATAGCAGTGATATCCTTCGACAATTTTTGCCACGTACGATACATCTGGGAAGCTTCTGGGCGGCAGAAGTTCTCTCGGAGAGGAAATGGTAAGATTGCACTTTAGTGAATATGTTGCTAACGAACACCTTGCGCAAGTTGATAGGTAGACTATGAAAAATTAATGCAGTTTCACGTCCTCAGTGAACTGTGAGCGCTGACTCGGTAGTTATTGTCTTCACATTATGCTTCACAAAAATATCGCTACCAGCGTTGTTGCTGCTCCACACCTGTAAGCTGATGCGGTACTACGTAAACGGTAATACGCTTACGGACAAGGCAAAACTCTGCATCGGTATTTGTGCCATTTTGAGGAGGCTTCTTATTGAAGTTCTTGCAATTAGACAGCAACTCGCTAGCTGGTCGCCAAGTAGAGTAGTGACACCCATCAAATACAAAAGTGTCAAGTAAACTAATGCTAATAACTTGTTGCGGAAGGAGACTAATATACATTAAGCAAGAAAAACATAACTTTCGAGATTCAAACAAATATTTCATTAAAATAAACAAATTTGGTAGCACTTATGACATTTTCAAGCGAATACTTCTGTAGCCTACATAGGTGTTTGCAGCGTCATCATATAGATCTATAACAAGAAATTTACAAATGTATCGAAGTATCTTAAGATACAATTAGGAAGTATCGTATCGGATACATTCATTCCCGAAGTATCTTGTATCTGTATCTCCAATACTTCTTGCCCAAGTATCTTGTATCGTATCGCGATACAATTTCAAAGTATCTTTGCCCAGCCCTGCTTACACATCATTAGTCAGGTCAAAGTTAGAATATGCATGTCCCATCTGGAACCCAGTTGAAGTTGGTCTCACAAACTCTCTTGACACCATTCAAAATCGTGCAGCTAGATTCATTCATGCTTCGTACTCGTACGACATCGGTGTTTCATCCCTCAAAGGCGAGTTTAACTTATCGCTTTTGTCTTGTCGCCGACGCATTGCAACACTCTCATTATTTCACAAGTTTTTTCACTCGATACTTAATCGCTCTCCTTACATTATCCCTGCAGCTCACATTTCTCATCGCACCGGCCATGCACTACAAGTTTTTCGCCCACGTGCCCGTACTAAAACATTTTCTGCTTCTTTTTTTCCCAGAGCAGCAAAAGACTGGAACGGCCTTTCCCACGATGTCGCCACAATCACCTGCCCATCAAACTTCATGAATAGCATTTCAAATGTAACATTGATCATTGTGACAACACTATCGATTGTATATTAACCCACCCCTTATGTAACACCCTCTCGGGGTCTTTAAGGAAATAAAAATGAAAATGGATGAATGAATGAGTATTATATGAGTTTCCAACATCAACATTGCAGGACGATCTTGTGGTGCTATGAACTATTAACGACTAAAACATTTATTTCGTAGTGTTTGCGCAGCACTCCAATAGTTTTCTGTGAAGAAACCAGTTTGCAAGGAAGTTTCACTGCACAGATACGAACTTGAAAGAGTCCGCTGATCTTTTTCATGCCTACATCAGCACAATCCATACGAGCTCAACATTTCCGACAGCTTCGATGAACGCAAAATGCTTGAGGCCCGAGTACTTCGATTTATGGGCACTCTAAACAATCCTATGCGGTCGAAATTTGCGGAGCCCTCCACTGCGGCATGCTTCATAATTATAAACATATATTGTAAATTGGTACGTCAAACCACAGATATTATTGGTATTCATAATTGTGCTCTTTAATTGTTTCCGTTTTGGGACTGACTTCAACCCTTGCATTCTTTGTTCCCGTTTCGCGTATAGTCCCGGTCTCTCGCGGGAGAGCGACCGTATTCGAGTGCTCCCCTCGGGCACCCTGCACACCGAGTCAGCCGATACAGGTGATGCCACCAACTACACCTGCCAGGCGCACAACCTGTACGGAAGGGACGCTGTCCACTACACAATCCGAATGCACCGTAAGCTCTCCGGTCGGGTTCTATGTGCACACTATTTCTGTGCGCCATCATTTACTCATGCGCACAGATGAGTGTACAGGAAGTGCTGAAATATCTTTGTACCTACAAATATGTGTGCTTCGATAATTTATGCTTTGATGTCACATTCGTGGGACCTTGGTTTGTACCAACCATATCAGGGCAGCTGTTTTTGTCTAAAACTATCTCAGGTTCGGTGAAAAATATGTCCTGGATTATGACAGCATCGCGCACTTGTTTTTTAATGGCCACCTGTAAGAATTAGAGGTGGCATGAACACAGGGAAGTAATTTGAATAGCCCAGTCTGCTTCAGAGCGCGTTAGCTTGTGTTCCTTCAATGGCGCCGTCATAAACTTTATTCACTACGGTAAAGCCGATTCCTAGCACTACACTGCAACTGCGGATACGCCTGAAATAGGACTGTTAAAGATAGCCTAAACTAGACGCTTGTTTCTGCGCTACTGTGGGTTCTTAGGAGGTAATATGCGCAATGATGCCTTAATATCGTTTAGACCTTTTACAACTGACTGCATATTTTCAGGCATTTAGGACAGCTTATTTATTAATCTTGAGGTGATCAGTTCTTTATACGTATTCTACTTTAACACAATTCAGGGCGTGTAGTCTTAAAAGTGATAAGTCAGGCTAAATAAAAACGTTACGTGTCGCGCGAGGAACTCGCGGTGGCTTTTGTGAAAAAAATAACTCTTCTTTGACATAGTAATAACTCTTCTTTGACATACTAAAACACAATCTATCGTGTATTACTATTGTAATTAATAAATGTGCTTCGAAAAATTTTAGCCAGTGGGTCCCCTTATCTGCACTGTTACTGTTTTCATTTTCATTTTTTTTTACAGTGAACGTATCTCAAGTATGTGAGTACACTCCTTTTTAATACATCGATAACGCACCTAATACAAGTGGGCTGCTATCTACGTTACGCTAGACGTAGCTAGTTCTTTTTGCCATGGAAACAAGATTAAAAAATAATCTAAGTACACTAATATCGTTTAAGTCCCGTACGAAGCTGCCATAAAATTTTATATCAAGTATTGTTATAAATTTTCCCGCTTATAGCAGACAACGACCTAAACCCGTTGTCGTTACTTCTTGTGTACAGTTGTTATTACTTGTTGACAGGTATATTTCGCGAAATCAAAAGTTACAATATACGGCCTCCACGTTTCTACTTCAACGATATCGAAAGCAACGTAGGTGCACTGACGTTAGGCTCAAAATTTTCTCCACTCAGTTACGGCTTCATTGCAAGTACTCTAAGGAGTGTTTTTTTTTTTAATTCCAGGAGTGTCTAGCAATAACCCTTTTTTGTCACCCTTTCCTTCATTTTTTAAAATGAGAGTTCAGGCTTCCATATCGTTTTACAGGATACAAACATTCATATTATGAAGGTCCCCGAATACTGCAGGAAAAGAACACAATTATGTTGCGCTAATCTGGTCACCACAAACAACAGTGAATTCGTTATTGCCTTCGCAGCTTCTCGGAGACCTGCCTCCGTGAGCGTGTTATCGACACCGTCAAATAGCATCGCACTCGGATGGCTCGACAGGAACGCCGCCAAGGGAGCGAATGTGCCAAAGGTCAAAGGTGATGATGCAGCACAAACCGGAGCTACACAGCACCACCAATCCCCGTGCGTGTAAAATAGCGATCAAAACTCGTATACCAGCGAGGGTTTCCTTGAGTAACTACCACTAGTGTTATTGACTATGCTTTTGGGTACAGCGAGCACTGAATTCAAACGCGGGATCAGAAAATACGTCATGCCGCCATACTTTAGTCATCACCTATTACATCCCAACACAGACTTTCACAAAAGCGGCAACGTTTATTTCTCGTGCCTCGACCTAGGCCCATCATACTGGTAGAACCCAACTTGGAGGTAATTTGAAAAAAGGAATATCGTGTTGTTCAGCAAATCGCTTACTTAATGCAAACCACATGTAACAGAGTTTCCCGAGTTTCACGCGCGCATCGCAAATTGAATGTCACACTCGTAAAACACCACAAAACGACGCTGCGTCGCCATTCTTCGCGTTGAGAGTGTTTCTATTGTTATTCTGTGAGCCGCGTGGTCCGGCAGACGACTGAGCAAAAAGTACTCCAGCAAAAAAAAAAAAAAGAAAAAAAAAGCTGCAGATGCGGCCGGAGCGGCTTCTGATCGCAGACGGTCTCAGTCGAAGGCCAGGGCCTACCATATATTCTTTGAAATATTTGTTTTCTCCCGTACATATAACATTTGCACACTTCACTGAAGGGAAGAGGTCATTGAATCTATCATAGGTGCAGGCCCCGTTGGCAACGTCGTCCTTCCTTTCAACATTATACGATCCAACGAGACCGCATACGCGGAACGTGAAAGCGCGCTTCTCCTTGGCGCATGGTTTTAGTGCGACGTCTCTTCAGCTGATAGGCGAATAAAAGCAGTCGTGCAATAGTGTAGCCAGCAAACTACGCGATCACTTTTTGTACTGGCGCACCTTTGTCGCGTATAGCTGTTTCATGGATGGGTATGTCAGCGCTTTATGTTGAGCCTCAATTTGTCCATACCATGCGAGTTCCATGTATGAAAGCGGCGATTAAATAAAGTTTTAATTTCAGTGATGGAAATGCGCGTGATACGTCGTAGTCAAGAGCCGACATGAGGCCGAATGTACGCCGGAAATTTGTTCCCTGTGGTTGCTTCTTCTGAAGGTTGGGCCAAGAAATACCATCTGTCGGGAAAGAATAGCACATAGTGATTGCTGAGAAGTTATAATAAATCGGGAATGAAATTTAGAAATCGTAAAACATGAGAATAGACTTTTTTCGTAGTTGTAATTATTGCTTTCCTGCGATGCAGTCTGGCTTACTGATGGCGGCTGGCCAGTTACTGCAAACAGTGCATTCAAGCGCAGTTTGCTTGCGTTAACGCGAAGAAAATGGAGACTCGACTCTATCGACATTAGCTAGCATTTAGGACCAGCCCCAGCACGTGCAACTAGGGCCTCGCCTCCACTTTGATCACGACAGGAGCCGCCATTAGTAGGACGAATATGCAGCGCACGGAAGCGCACTTCTGGATTATGAAAATAGTCTATTCTATAAGGCAACATTGTCGTTGAGAAAGAGTTCCTTGATCTGTTTGAAAGAAAGCAAGCAGATCGGCCTGACAAATCGACAATGCACGCAGGCGCAAAAAATAGCTTTTGTTAATAAAACTGTAAAATTATTTCTTACAGTGCTCGTGTTGTGCTGCTCGAGTAGAGCTCGCAGGGTCCGATTGCCCGATCCCAGCCAGTGCATTCCGAATACGGCAAAATGCAAGAGCCTCAATAAATGCCAAATTAGACAAGCACTGGAGTATCAGTGGGCGTAACTAGAATTAAGACAATAACACTCACGAGCGTCAAGACGGGGTTCTGTCATTTTTGCAATATCTTGTTTGTAAAAGACGGCTCCTTAGGGTCCCTAAGATTTTATCTTAGGGATCGCCCATGTCTGTCCGTTTCTTCACTTCGTCCCCGTATTCTTTGCGCCGTGAATGTTTTTTTCCTGAAGCGATGGCTTCGCGCGTGCGCCGGTTTGAGGGGAGAGGGCATAGTCGAAGAAAGAGGGAGAGGGAGACTAGTCTGCTTCCGTTTCGTATGCGTTCGTATTCTCGCGCTTTGCGCATCGTGCAGACGCGATCCGCGTTCCAGCGCTCATAAAGCTCATTTATCCTCCCGCGTGAGGGGGAGACGCCACAGCTGGCACCATGCCAGGGAGCTTCAACGGCGACGGCGGGGTGCCGGCCTAAGGAGCTTCGCTCCTAAAAACGCGTGCCATGTGGGTCGCCCTTGCTGGCACCGCACAGTCAACGCAGCCAGCTCCGAGACGCACAGAAACTTTTTTTAACAGCGAAGCTGCTTAAGCTAGCCGTAATTTGTGCGGCCTACGCGTATGTGCCCTGCGGCCTACGCGAAAAACCTCATCATCATAAACGAGTGCGTGCCAAAGAAATTGGGCAAATGCTACTACTCGCCACTGGTCCACGAAAAATAATGAAGGCCGCAGTTAGCCCAACAAATGGCTGCGAAGCGACGGGGGTGAGCCGAAGAACTCGGAGTACGCCCAACAAGAAAATACCGGGACATGGGAAAAGCAATGACGGCTGCGAGAAGACCCCGAAGTGACGGAAGACCTACGCCAATGACGACATGCCAGCAGATCAATGAGGTGCGAAGGCTTGCTTTAAGCGCGACTTTCTCTTTCTGGAGTTTGGACATCTGTGTCGTGTCTGTCGCTGTCTATACTCGAACCTCTCTGCCCTGAGAATCAACATTGTAACAACCTAGCATCACCTAACTAAAATCTATACAATTGACCTAGAAGCAACCTAGAAGCAACCTGCATCACTTAGGTAAGGCCTAGAAACAACATCGAAGCAACCAAATTACTCTTCCGATACGTACAACTTCAGTGTTTCAAGCTTTACGCGGCTCACTACAAGATTCACTTGATATTTTTGAGGTGGTCCCACGGCGTGCGGCGAAGCCGGATAAAAAGGGAACAGGGAGGAAATGCATTTCAGGAAGGCGACGCATTCTTCCAAAGAATAGAAAGCGCAGGAGCACCGTTGGGCGCCTCTAAAAGCTGCGCCAGTGTGACGTTGGGGGATCACGTAGAAGAAACGTGAGTCCAAGGAAAGCGATAAAGAAAAGACGCACCTTTCCGGGGCAGTGAACATGGAAGGCAAAGAACAGACTGCTGAAATGCGAAACTGGATGCTGCCGTGAATGAGGAGAGGTGGAAGAGGAGGGTACAGTGACAGCTGGCATGTGCGACGAGACCGTTACGCCAAGATGTGGCCGCGACGCGCGCGGTGCTACGATTTGGGCGCGCTGAGAGAGACAAGCGAAAAGGACGCGCACGGAGGTATGCAGGCGTTCCCCTAGCGGATGAAAGACGCAAGGGCGAGTAGGAGGAGAGGCAAATGTTTGTTGAGGAACTAAAAAGATGACGTCCCGTAGACGTCGTGACAGAAATACAAACAAGGTGCATGCGGATCCTGAAGCCCGAAAGAAGAGAAGGAATGGCAACGCGGTGAAATTTTTGACCGGTAAATAAATAAAAGGAAAAGAACGAACGGGCGAGATCGATGGTAGCGGGAGGAGGGCGAAAGCAGCGTTGCGAGTCAATGACTACGCGAGAGGACTACGGCGAAAGAGAGAGAGAAAAAAAGGAGAAACTGCAGGCAAATATGGAAATTTCGTAGACGAAGGGCAAAGCATGAAGCGCGTCCAGATGCCGAATAAATATGTGTGCATTTATTCCAGCAGGCACTTGTGGTATTCCTGCGAGAGAAGGCAAGCGAGAGAATCTCGAAGACAAAGAAAAAAATAAAGGTGAGCCAGGCGGGTTTGGAAGCTGGACCGGTGAGAAGAGGTTAGTCAGGAAAACGTTTTTTTTTGTTTTGTTTATTAGTCAAAATAAATTGTATTACAAATAGAAGTGCCTGGAGAGGAAGGTAGCGTTGGGTCACTGAAAATAACGCGAATATGGCAGAAAAAACGAAATAAAAAATGCGACTTTGATTTCTGGGCTGTTCAGCAAACAGGCCGAAACCGCGAAAAAACGCGAATCTAAGCGCACAGCCCGTGCGAAGAACCATGCAAGGCACGTAAGCAGGTAGGCAGTGAAGTTATGAAGGTTTCGCTCTTTTTGTTTTTTTTAAAGGCGAAGCATTTCTTAGCGAACTTCGGCGAGTTTGAGCGTATCTCGCTATCTATCTATCTATCTATCTATCTATCTATCTATCTATCTATCTATCTATCTATCTATCTATCTATCTATCTATCTATCTATCTATCTATCTATCTATCTATCTATCTATCTATCTATCTATCTATCTATCTATCTAGCCGCCTACGACTTTGTGCTCTCCTGGCCGTATCGTTAATGGGATTTATACCAAATTTGGTATGGCACAACATGACCATATGACGAACATAAATGGCTGGTCTTATCATGAAAATCATGACTAACTTGTCATGAAAGGTATGATTTACATGCCACGCTCATGGCGTGCTCGCGGCCGTTTCGTTAGCTCGATATACACCAAACTTGGTATTGAGTGACGTGACTGTATGACGAACATAAATGACTAGTGGTAATATGAAAATCATGACTTGTCATGTGCGACATGACTTGCATGCCACGCTCATGGAGCGCTCGCGGCCGTTTCGTTAGCTTGATATACACCAAATTTGGTATTGAGTGACATGACTGTATGACGAACAGAAATGACAACTGGTAATATGGAAATCATGACTTGTCATGTGCGACATGACTTGCATGCCACGCTCATGGCGTGCTCGCGGCCGTTTCGTTAGCTTGATATACACCAAATTTGGTATTGAATTACATGACTGTATGACGAACATAAATGACAACTGGTAATATGGAAATCATGACTTGTCATGTGCGACATGACCTGCATGCCACGCTCATGGAGCGCTCGCGGCCGTTTCGTTAGCTTGATATACACCAAATTTGGTATTGAGTGACATGACTGTATGACGAACATAAATGACAAGTGGTAATATGGAAATCATGACATGTCATGAGCGACATGACTTGCATTCCACGCTCATGGCGCGTTCGCAGCCGTTTCGTTAGCTTGATATACACCACATTTGTTATTGAGTGACATGACTGTATAATGAACATAAGTGGCAGGTAGTAACATAAAAATCTTGGCATGCATGTCATCTACAACGCCATTTACATGCCACGCTCATGGTGCCCTTGCGTCCAGTTCGCTAGCTGGAGATACACCAGAATTGGTATTGCGCGACGTGACTGTATCACGAACATAAATGATAGGTCCTAACATGTAAAACATGACATGCAAATTATGTAAAGCATGATCTGATCCTTCCTGGCTGCTTCGCATTACATCGGTTCCCACAGTGCGTGGGATCTGCCGGCTTTTTTCAACGTCACACTGAGCTGAAAGCTGTTATTGTTACGGCGTGCGTCAGACCAACCTTTCCTTTACTTTTCCGCAGGGCGGCGTTGTTTTCCTGCTTGCAAATCGCGGCACGTTTCGCATTTTATGCTTATCGTTCAACCAGATGCTTGAATATCGGCTGCGCGCACTTGGCCGCCGTTTATTTTCCTATCCCCTCCCACCGTCCCTCCTCCATCCACCTTCACACGAGGAGCTCTTCAAAACGTAATAACGGGCCTGGCTACGACGAAGTCACATAGTAGAGTTTGTAAACACGAGCGCGGAAAAGTGATTCGCAGCACATCCCGAAAGAAACAAAGAGAATGTAAAATCTGGAAGAAACACAGCTAGCCGGTAAAGGAAAGCCAATCCATGCACGCGATGAAAAAAAAAGCATCTACATCTACATCTACGTGCTCAGTTCCTTCCCAGCGCCCTGACTGCCGCCACATTGTAGCGTAATCATTCGGAGAGACCGCATTCCGTTTTTGTTTACAGAGCGCCCAGCTTCATGCGGTTTTTCACTGTCGAGGCGACGCCTGACAGGAGTATGCTTTCAAGGAGCAGCCGAACTTATTATTTCGTGTAACATGACAGTTTAATAAAGATAGAAATGTCGAAGAACAAAGTCACAGTTTCATCGCAAGCGGCGAAACAATGAATGCGATAGCAACCAATTGTAATGTTATAAGAAGTGAGGCTGGCAGCTAGCTTTTTTGGATCCTATCTCACCCAGCTCTGCAAAACGCTGGTGTAAAAAAATACGGCCGCTCCAGGGACACTTTTCCGCACAGTCTCTTCGCGTGAAGAGCGCAGCACGTAGAAGGGTTATACAAGCCGCCGCTGATGGCTGCAGAAATAACGAGATAGCACGCGCGCCAGCGATGACGACCGCACCTTTAAGTTCAAAGTTCACAGTTGCTGCTCGAGCGGCTCCCCCCCCCCCTCCCCCGGCCGGCGCCTATTCATGCTCGCTAAAGACGGGCGCGGCGTTTTCTGTCTACTTCGACGGCAGGCATCCCGAGCGAGGTGATGCTATTGCTGCGCCCTCCGAGCGACGGAGATGGGCCGGTTCGTTTGACCCCTGCTTAAGCCGCATTCATCGCCCCCCCCCCCTCGCGCGCTATTACCCGCGGGTAGAACGTGCGGTGCGTGGGGGGGGGGGGGGGATTTTAATAATATGGACTTTACCCGTGACATGACGGCAACGACAAAAGCCCGTCGAGAGTGTCTATATAACTCATTATTGCTATCGCAATAAAATATCCATTCGGCAGATCCCAACCTTTTGGTAATATATATATATATATATATATATATATATATATATATATATATATATATATATATATATATATATATATATATATATATAGATAGATAGATAGATAGATAGACAGACAGACAGACAGACAGACAGACAGACAGATAGATAGATAGATAGATAGATAGATAGATAGATAGATAGATAGATAGATAGATAGATAGATAGATAGATAGATAGATAGATAGATAGATAGAAACGATCAAAGTGCCTTTGGATCGCTAAGAAATGCTTCTCTTTTATAAACTTAGTGTTGGAACGACTTCATTAAGCGGGGCAGGCCTTGCGTGCGCGTAGTTTGATGGGTCCGGTCAGGGTGCAGGTAAGCGTTCAACGCTAAGTGCACTTGCGCCTGACATGCCCCAACTCCATGCGGTTTTTCACTGTCGAGGTGACGCCTGTCAGGAGTATGCTTCCAAGGAGCTGCCGAAAATAAGGGTGGGGGGTGGGGGAGGGAGTCCGGAAAGTTTCCTACATAACATGTGGAACATGTGCACCCAAAAAATAAAGCGAAATCATTCGCGTAATTTTTTGTTTCCTCCACCTTTGTCTTTGAATTAGTTAAGAAAAGTTTTTTTTTTCTAATCGGCAAATCAGCATGAAAGGATTCAAACCACAAGCTAAGGAAGCCGCAGGGCGTCCTGTGTGCTCATTCGATTTTGCCTCGTGTCTGTTTGCGCTATTATTGCCCGTTTCAAATGTGTCACCAACTAGTCCAACGAACCACATCTCTGCAATAGTTTTTTTTTCCATTGTCATTATTACGAGGTGGTGCCCACCATCTGTCTTGTAGAATATCTGCGCGCGCACACACACTCACCCCCCCCACCCACACACACACACGCACACGCACGCACGCACGCACGCACACACACACACACACACACGCACGCACGCAAGCACACACGCACGCACACGCGTGCGCACACACACGCACACAAGTTTGCGCGCACGCGCAGACATACGCACATACACGAGCGCACAAATAACATTTGCTGTTGCGTTCTCTGTCCAGCAATCTTAAAACCTTTCCAATAACACCCGGAAGTCGTGTTTGTCTCTGCTCCTTGAATCAACTTAAAAAAAAATCATGCCATATCCACGAAGTCAATGATGATGAGTGGGCGAAGCTCCGGAGGTAATCTGGTAAACCATCAATCCTCGTAAATTTTGCCGACTCGATCATCATACAAAGACCTGACACACAAATGCGGGGGGTGTGGTGTGATTATGAAAGTTTGTTGTCGGCGTTGCCGTTTTGCCTTTCGAGGGCGAGAGCGCGTTCACGATCGTTTTCATCCATGGCGGAAAGAGAATGTGTGGTCTGGAACGCGCTTATACTTCATGGTCATCAGCGTCATCGTCATCTTTATCACGTGTAGTGGGTACATTCCACTATACTGGAACGCGCTTGGTCATCAGGCGTCATCGTCATCTTTATCACGTGGAGTGGGTACATTCCACTATACGTGGCTACCTACCTACCTACTACTACTACTACTACTACAGAGGAGGGACAGACCCACACCCTAAGGAGATTCGCCCCTAAAAAGAACACTACTCACAAGGCACAGCACCAATGTTCTGCTTCTGCCCTTCAGGCCGTTAGCAATTTCCAGCAGCTTGGAGTGTATCGGAATGTAGAATCTGGCTCGTTAGTTCGTTGATGAGACGGTGAAGAGAATAGATGACCGGTCAGAAAATGCGGAAGAAATGTACTCGTTTCTTTCATTTTGGTTTTCATGACTTCGCTGTCTTCCGTGCGTCGTGCACTCCACACGATCGCGCGAACTTGTGCCGGGCTCAGCGTCAGATTGATAACGACACAGAGGAGAACTTCGGAGATCATCTGTTTTGTTGGTGCTTCTTGCAACCGGCTGGCTGCTTGCGCTCACGAGATTTAAAGCAACATTATTGGCTATAGCTTTTATCTCACAAGAGATTCTATAGCGTAAGAGCTTTTTGCGAATACGGGCACTTGTGTCATGTGGGCCGCTATCACAATGTGTGGCTTGGAAAATGTCTACCTCTAGGAACGAAGAGAGGGCCGGCTGGAGCTAGCCTGCTCTATGGCCGCACGACTCGAACATTACGAAAGAAAGTAGATGAAGAGACGTGAAGGATGATGATGACAGGGAAGAAAGATGAGTGAATATAAGCGAAATGCAGCCACCACTCACGTTAAGCATGCTAACAGAGAGCGTTGTTTTGAAAAGTGGCCTTTTCTCGCAAGCTATTCTTTCACTGTCAACGCTAAGTGTCTCACGGCTAGAGGCTTCAAAGGCTGGAAATTACTCCGACAATTCAAAAGAAACGATCCACCTTCTCGCACGCACTCGGCACTAACTCGGCACAAAAGTGCGACGAGTCCCTACATTTCTCGCATCTCTACAAACCCCTGTGGTAGATTCCTTAGCAGAGACATAATTAATACAATGAATGTTTGTAACGTAATGAGAAGCACACTTTCGTGGCATATATACATTGCACACAAAGCATCCATTTTTATGACAATATTTTTGTTAGCACACTAACTAAATGCGTGACTATGAGTACCTGTGAATCTGCCTTTTTTCTCCCTGGCACTGAAAATTAAATAATACAACGTCTTCCCTAGTTGTGATATTATTTTACTTCCCAATACCTGTAGGACACGGGATAGAACCCCCACCGCGGCGACAGAGAGAGTGGGACTTTATTTAAGGAAAAAGGGAAAGGGGGGGATCTTGAAGCTTTTATGGTTGGGTCCCTACGTCCAGGGCTCCACTGGCCTTAGCCGCCCGCCGGACTTGATCCAGGAGCGCGCGCTGCACTCCCGGGTCCGAGCTGGCGAGTTGTGCCTCGCACTGCTCCATACTAGGTATTAAAGGTTTGCCGAGAAAATTGGCTAAGTCGCTTGGCTTGCGATCGCACCCCCCACGAAATGTGGTAGAGAGTCGGCCTGCCGCCGCACCACGGACACACGGCCGGGTAAAGAGTCGGATGTATCGCGTGTAATTTCAATAGATGCGGAAATACGTCCGTCTGAATTTTTCGAAGTTCGGCGGCGTCTTCCCCATTAAGGGATCTGTGAGGCATTGCACAATTTTGTCGGGCGAAGCGCTCGTGAGTCAGAATCTCCCTAGGTAGAATTGGTACGGTCAACGAAAGAGGGATTCTCCGCTCGGTTACAAAATGCGCGAGCTAGAGCGTCCGCCCTTTCGTTGCCTTCGAGCCCTGCGTGTCCCGAGCACAAGATCAACCGATGGTGGCGAGGGAGTTTGGGTCCTAGCAGCCTCAGTGCCATTGCCGGAAGGCGGCCTGTTAAAAAGAGCCGACAGGCCTCCTGGGAGTCGGATAGAATAACTGATGGTTTTCCTTTACGTTCCTCAAAATTTACAGCTAAGGCTATGGCCGTTGTCTCCGCCTTTGTGGCCGAGGTCGTGCACACGGAGGCACTAGTCAGCAGTGTCATGTTGTTGTCGACGACAGTGATTATGTGTTTTTGCCAATCGTAACTGGCCGCATCGACGTACGCGACGTTAGAAGCTGACCCGAACTGCTTCCGGAGCCAGTTAACTCTCGCATTACGTCGCTCAGCGTGGAAGTCGTGATGCATATTTTTGGGCACCGGTGCGACCGAGATCTGCCTGCGGACCTCTTGAGCTACGTCGACCAGATCCTCATCAATGTGCGGGGGGTGGGGCGAGATCCCAATCCTAGTGAGTATTGCCCTGCCTGCTGAAGTTGCACTTAGACGATTCCTCTGAGAGATCAGGACCGCCGCACTGAGCTCAGCATAAGAGTTATGTATACCGAGAGCTAGGAGCCGCTCGGTGGGTGTGCTGATGGGTAGACCAAGTGCTGCCTTAAAAGCACTTCTAATGAGGGCATCCACCTGGCTCTCCTCGCTTCTGTCGAGCGAGTAGTACGGAAGGCCATACGTCACTCTGCTCAGAACCAAAGCCTGGAGAAGCCGGAGGTATCCTTTTCTTTCATGCCTTGTTTTATGACAGGTGATGCGACGGATCCTTCTGGCAATCTGTTGAACCGTAGTCTTCAAGGTAGTTATTCTGTAACTGGCTTTGCCATTGCTTTGGACCCAGAAACCTAGTATGCGGGCCCGAGTAACCTCGGCTATGGCATGGCCGTCGACCTCTAAGTTTATGTCGCCGTTGCTCTTGTAATATTTACTGCGTATTCGTATGAGCTCTGATTTTTCAGGCGCGCCGCTGAGTCCACTATTTTTTGCGAACTCCGCCACGGCCGTCGCGGCAGCCTGTAGAGTTTGCTCTTTTAGCACCAGCGATCCCTTCGTGGCCCAGAGAGTGATGTAATCCGCATACAATGTATAGCCAAGGTGCGGGATTGCGTCGAGCTTGTGAGCAAGTCTGCGCATAGCGATGTTAAAGAGCAAGGGGGAGATCACTGCCCCTTGAGGTGTTCCCTTATTCGGCTTCAAGAACGGCACCGACCTCGTGTCACCTATCCCGATGGTTGCCGTCCGCGCAGAGAGGAAGGATTTAATGTAGTTAAATGTCCGCTTTCCGCAGCCGATTGCGTCGAGCTCTGAGAGAATGGCCTCGTGCGAAACATTATGAAAGGTGCCTTTGAGGTCCAGGGCCAAGATGAAATGTTTGCCGCCTCGGGTACGCAACTCATAACCCCTTCCTTTAAAAGTAGGAAGGCATCATGGGTTGACAGCCCGTAGCGAAAAGCGATCATGGTGGCGGGAAAGAGGTTTTCTTTTTCTATGCAATTTTGAAGCCGTGTTTGTACCACCCGCTTGTAGAGCTTGCCCATACACGACGTAAGTGAAATGGGCCGCAGGGCTCCGAGAGAAGTTTTCCCTGGCTTCGGTCTGGTTATTTTAACACGAAAGTGTTTTCTGCCGGGGTCCACCAACACCTAAGTGACGCATTTCCGTCACGAATATGACGTTGATAAAATGGACGCCACGAAATGAGAAAGAAAATAACTTCCAGAAAAATCGTCCCCCGCATGGAATCGAACCTCCTACTCCTCGGCCCGTGACGGTATGCGCCCGACGCTCTACCGACTGAGCTAAAGAGGCAGACGAAAGACATTCTACAAACGCGCCTTATATCTCTCACACAATCTCTCTCACTCGGTGCTATCTGTTGGCGGGGCTAAGGTCCCTTAGGCAGGGCCGGGCAGTGCCGCCGTCTGTGAGCGATGAAGAGAAGTAATGCGGCATGACACTTACCAGCACCGATAGAGAACGATCTCGGAAGCACAGCGTCCGAGTTTGCGCGCCGGCGCGCAATCTCGGAGGTGATGGTTAAAGCGTCTCGATAGCAGCAACAAACAATGGCCGCGCTAGCATCAGGGAGCCACCCTAGACCCCCCATAGGCCTAGACGCAGTTATGTGTAACTCTAGTTATGCTATTTTCCTTTCGCTTCGTGTTAGCGTCCACATGCAGCGTCCACATGCACCAACGGTGTTCCGCCGCCGACTACTTCGAGTGAAATAGCACCGACTAATAAAACTGCTGCCGTAAGCGGTGCAGAAAGGCAATGATGTCGACGGACGATTGTGGTGCCTTCGTGGAGCGAGACGGAGGCCAGCGGTACGCGGAACGCCTGCGCGCGTTCGCTGCTCAAGCTCTGCCTCCCGTGCAGCTGAAGCGCAGTGTGGTAGTGTATGCATGAGCACAGGCGTAGGTTACCGCATCACTCGGGAGCGCATGCCGTGTCGTTTCTCTCCTTAAATGACGACTCTTTGAAGAAGTGCACAGTACCAGTGTTTATTACGCGCTTGTTGATGTCATCTTTGCGCGCGATTCCTGATACACTGTCTCCAGGTACAGGTTTGAAAGTTCAACCACCACAACGGGTAAATCATGATCATGGGCGTTAGTCGTCGCGATGAAGATGTGCCACTAGGCGACGACGGGGGTGCATCCACGTCAAACAGTGCTATAGCTGTATAACACCAATGGACATTGTACAAACTCTCATACTCACTACAGAATAAGCATTACTTCTGTGAAGACACTTTTCATTTTCGTGTTATACCGATTCCTATGAAAGAGGGATCAGCCATGTTTTTTGGCTTCCTTCCACTCCGGAGGAACGTTGTCTTGGGACCAGCACTGGTCGTTAAGAAACTGCTTTATCTGCTCAAGGACCTCTTTGCTGAGGTTTCGAATCATAGCATTGGTTATTCCATCCAACGCCGGGGCAGAGTTCCTGTTTGCGGCCTGGGTCGCCGCGAAAACCTCTTCTTTTGTGATCTCGGCGTCTAATGTGGCGTTCTCGTTGCCTGTGTACTCTAATGTGCACGGTAGAACCGCATCCGTACCTATATACCTGTCTTTAAGCGCGTGGATCAACTCCCCGTCGGTGCCGGGGTAACCATGCACTATTCTTTGAAGAGTGTGGTTCATGGAAGGTTTGGATTTGTCCGACTCCAGCATGGCCCTGAGTATCACCCACGTTTGGCTCGTCCCCAGTGTACCGCGGAGAAAACCGCAAAACTGCACCCAGCCATCGGTGGCAAGTTTCGTTGCGTATTCATTCGCTTCCTCCGACAGGGCAGCGATTCGCCCGTAGAGGCAGCGGTTGAGGCGTTGCCTCTTCCACCTCTTGAGCAGGCGCCGCCTACTGTCCCACAGGTGCTGTAGGTGTCGATCTACTGCTGGCGCCTCCACCGTGCGCGCTATTTTGTTGTAGGTTGCGTCGTGTGTTTCGCGAATGAACGCGACCCACCCACGGACATCACTGGGCATTTGCTCTGGCAGAGGGCGCTTTCGAAAGGTCACCCAGTCCGTCAACACAACGTCACCAGCGACACGACGAAGTTTTGGTGATGCAATGGAGGTGCTGAGAATATAATGATTGCTTCCAAGATTTTCATCGAGGTTCGACCACGTGGCTGTTTTAATGTTGAAGGTGAAGGTCAAATCAGGGTACGTGTCCCTGCTAATGCTATTACCGAGCCTGGTGGGTGCGGTCGGCAGAGTAAACCGGTTAGGTACACGTTAAAGAACCCCAGGTGGTCAAAATGCCCTCCACTCTACTACGGCTGAAGGAAAGAAGTGTAAATATAAGGGCTCGTTTTCTTGGCCATATGTTCGTGAATATTTTACAACGTCATTTTCGAGACGGAAATACGTCAGTGGAGCGGTGTACTCCGGCTTCAAGCAATTTTGTGTTTAAAGGCTGAAATGTGTGACGGTATGTATGGTGACATTCACACGCTCTATTGTTCCCGCACGAAATTTAACTGTGAATTTTTTACTTCAATTTCTCTTGTTTTAATTACCTATGCCACTAAATTGATCTCTAAAATGAAACAAAGAAATTGAAATAAACAAAAACAAAAAATACAACAATAAAAAGAGGGATGAGAGAAAAACAAAAGAAACAGAGGAATAAAGAAAAAAATAAGAGGAAGAAGCAGGTGCCCAGCTCCGCACTTCCTTCAGGACTGGCGTCTCTATTGAGAAGCTGCCTTAATTTTTTTACATGATCGCGGGAAATTGCAGTCATGCCACGGCATTCGCTTCAGGTGACGAGCGAAAAATCCATGGAATCCTTGTGTCCAAATTTTGCTTTTTTTTTTTTTCACGTAGGCTTTCGCATGACTGTTTCGGGCGCCAAGGTATATGCGAGCTGTTGTTTTTTTTTCTTTTTTTTAGGGGGGGGGGGGTGCTCTTTTATGTGCCTGCCTTAGGGCTAACGTGAGTATTTGCGTGCTCCTCTGCAGATACTTCTGTCGTTGTGTGCGACTACGGCTTCCAGGATTTCAAGAATATTCGGTAAGTAAGGAAGGTACCGTGACTTCACACTCCTAAGCCAATGAAATGTAACAACGCCTACGTATGCCGGGAAAAGCAAATGTTTAAATTAATAGGTAAATAAAAAAAACAGCCATAAAAGAAACAGCTGAGCCGAGAGAAAGAAACACATATGCGCTTTCGCAGTCCTACCGAAAGCCATCTTATCCGACTTGGTACTACATTTCCGCCTCGCCTGCCTCGGTCGTCCGGCTGGCACCTGTGATGTTTTAAATACAGAGAAATGTATTCTAAACTATCTTCCACAAGGGCAGTGATAATTTCGGTGCACTGAAGCGTTTACTGGCTTGGATTTATCGTTTCTTTAATCCTTACTTTTCTTATGGTCACTCTTTTCTTTTTCTTGCGTTCATTCAGCCGATCAGCTCACTTCACAACACCGCCTCGCGACAGATGGAATCAATGAACCCACATATATTCGGCCACTGGCCATTCGCTTTTGTCTCTTTCGTATCGCTATCAATCTTTGTGCCACAGGGGCACTTTTCTTGCTCTTTCTGTTCCAATTCAATGCTTCCTTGTCGTCGTTTCGCTTCGCTGTCCGCGTGCGCATTTGGCTCCGGTCAATATCTCCTCAACGTTTTTCAGTTGGCATGCCCTCCGCCACATTACCCTTTTCTTTTCATTTGTTACAAACCGACTGAACGTTTCTTTTGTTTTCAAACAGACTCTTTTAGAAGAGGTTAGCCTGCTCTTCTTTCACTTTCGGTATTCCCTCCCAGCTCACTGTCCAGACGTCCTCCGGAAGTCGTCTTGCGACGTGCTCTTTCGCCACACCTTAGCGTGAAGTTACGACAGGGAAGGTATCTGCCGCTGTTCCGTGTTCTAGGCACTTCCCTCTACACTTCCTCTCAACCACCTGTCTAACTTCCCCCTTTTTATTTCACTATTTTCCTAATGTACTTTTATGTTGATTGCTTGCAGCTCGTCCTGCTTTTATTTGCTAGATGTGCTTCCCATAGAGCGCACCACTTTAGGAGATCCTGTTGTACTTTATTTCATTCGCGATTTTGGTTTGCCTATGCTTCGGGAAACGACGACGTCTCGGGATGTGATTTTGGTCCTGGCTGACGCTACTTCATTTTCTTCGCAGTGTAGCACATTGGATATCAGAGTGAGCCCTCATTTGGCGACAAAGACATCGCTCCAAGACAAAAAAAAATTGTGTTACCCTTTTCCCTCAGTTCTGAGTTTCCACATATATAATTCTCTTAAAAGAGACACATTAACTCTTTTTTTGGGTCCGACGACTGTTCGACGAGATTGGAATTATCTTCAAAAATGTTCATGTGTCTCTTCAGGCAGAATGATATAAGTGGCAAGTCAGAACATAAAAAAAAGAGTCAAATAACTTTCTTTTTTTTTTTTTGTTCGTAGGGTGCTCTTGGGAAGGAGAGTCGCAAAGTGGGCTTGTTGGTAGATCATTAGAAGAAATTGGTCTCAGAGCGTCATATTTGATCTTTGTGCTTTGTTCACTGTCATCTTTGTTGATTGTTGCGTTTGTGGTGTTTTAGGGTAGTAGGGTCCGGAAAATAAACACTGGTGTTGTGAGTAGCACAACGCGTGTGTCGTTTTTTTATCCTCGTGGCTAGTTCACACTGTAGCCAATTGTTTCATGTGAAGCATGAGGTAGTAACTGCGGATGGATGGATGGAAACCTTTATTGACAGTCCTGAGGTGCGCGACTCAGCGCGCAGCGGGCCACTCCCAGGTTGGGACAGTCAGGCGAAGCCCTATTGAAACATTGAAGTTTAAAGGCAAGTCTATGTCGCAAAAAAAAAAAAAAGAAAAACGAGGGCGCGGCAATAATTTCTTGCAATGTATCTTGCTCGCATTTTCAAACATGTTGACACGTATTATATATAGTTACATGGCCATCAGAAGCAAGGTACTCTGAAAGCAAAGGAAGCCCAAGCTCTCCAGAGGGCCTAGGGAAGGGCGGAGTGTCACGGCGTTCTGTCCTCTACGTGGGCGCGGCCAGCGTTTACAACCCCCCCCTCCACCCCGTAAAGGGGTCCTGCCAATGACTCTTCAGGATCCATGAAAGTTCGTTGTCTGTCTGTGCGGGCAAAGTTTCCGACAATACGCTGGTGGGGCGCCTCATATTTTAATCAGAAAACATGCGTTAATCATGATGTTCTGGCATGTTGGCATTTCGGCAAGGGGATTTAACATATTTAACAAAATGCACTTCTCGAAAATAGAAGGTGCCCCAGCTAACTCCAGCCAGAGTTTAAAAATATGCCGACGCACTCGGCGACGACGTGACCGAATGTATGTTGTCTACTGTTGCATAGAGTAAGGCATTTTTTTGTGTCTAATAGCTTAATAAGGCTTGTTTAATTAACTAATTTTTAAAGGAACGAAGCTGGGCGAAAAATTTCTATGAGAAAGTTGTAGACTGGTTTGCAAAACGTCTCATCAGACAGTTCATAACTTAATATCTATGAAGTCTTAGTGCATTTTTGTTTACTACAGATACTCGCGAAATGAAAAGAAAATACCACGTCACAAGCCCGCTTGTGCGACTATGCCCGCCTAAGGTCCCTATATATATATAAAGGTAGCGACAACTACACACGCGTTCTCTGGAGGGGTCCAAGGAGCAGCGCTAGCAGACGACGCTCCGCTCACTCGCGTGCATTCTGCGGACGCCTAAAACCGCTCTCAGCGCGCTTTAATTGGTTAATTATTGCTTTTTATGGCGTAAGCTGCTTAGGAAACTTCAAACGACACGGACAACAACTAGCGAGCCCGGAGTACGCTAAACATTGAAATAAAAACACGTGCTTTTTCGAAGGGAGCTTCTGAGCACTTTCCCGCAGCAGTTGTCATGCAGGACATTTATATTTTCGTTCTTTGTGTGTTTTCAAATTCAGCGTAACTTGAAGTAGATGTACTGCTTCTTTTCTAGTTCGAAAAAAATTGGCAGGTTGTGGGCTTATTGCTGCTTAGCATAGTGTGTAGTGCAAAACATGCGCTATTATTGGTTTCATTGGGTTTGTCAGCGTTCAGAAGTATTCCCAAGAATAAACGACACTTTTAACTACGCTTATTTTGTTTATAAAGTACTCTAATACGCTTACTTAGGAGAAAGAGTTGCACTGCATGCGTGGAATATCAGCAACCAGAGTTCCTTTCAAGATCTAGGAAATATAGCATGCCCACTAGTGTCTCACGCATTTTAATGACTAATTGTTTTTAAAGACGTAGATTTATCCAAAGCCGTCTCCCTTTTACTACTCCCGCCGCCTACGTGTCCCGCAGATATAAAGGTATGTTGCAATGTTACCTATAATTATTGAGAACTAACAGACTGACGCCAAGGAAAGTATATGGGATGTTAGTTACCTATGCAATTTCAAATAAATTCGAGGTATGTATGCACCTACAGGCCCTAAAACCAGACTACAACGAGAAAAGCTTAGCTAGGTGACTTTTTGTAGGGATGCATGATTATAAAAGAGCATTTATTGGAAAATTGGGTTTTATTGCAGGCATTCATAGCAAAGTTTTTCTTTGGAAGGTTTATTGTCAATACTGATTAACCCTCACTCGCATGCAGGCTTCCGTTCCTTCTGCCTTGGCAAATTAGCAGAGATTCTGGGTGCGGCATATATGGTTTTAGTTTTTTCCTCCCAGTGTCATACAGTATTACTTACTCGAACTCGCCAAAAGCATTGTGGCCCCCAGGGAAAACGTCACGCGGAATGCTTCAACGAAGAAGCCTTAATTGATCCCACGCACAGCAGTGCGGCAAAACATGGCAAAGTGTGGCAAAAAACTAATCCCAAATTGTCCTTGTGAGCTTTCAGTGTTCAAGCCACCCCGAGGAGAAAAACGAAGGCATGAGTGTATCGGTTTCCGAGCTATTGAATGTTTAGAGATACGGGCGTGAATCTGCGTTGTCTACTGCGCACAAAGCTACAGTATAAAAAATGCTGAAACAATAATAGCCTTGCTGAGATAATGCTCACCTATATGCACGAACAAAAGCTCGCCGCCAGGCGAAAGGCTGCTTGAAGTTGTAAACATTACAAAATCACTTACTTCGCATAGCCGGGTGTTATCCGTGTGCAGACATTTCTTGCGACGGATTTTGTGGGTCCATACCTTCCTTCAGAATATATTTCTGTCACCTCGAGCAACAGAAAAAAAAAGAGAAGCTTTTTCTGTCCTCCGCGCGGTGAAACAACCGAGGGCCTTGAGACCCGGCATACTAGCCCGTCACGTTCCAAACATTTAATTCAAGCACATAATCCCCACGTCCACTCAACTTCATGTAAATAAACGCTTCTAAATTGCAACAACAATGCGACAGAGGCGCGTGAAGTACTTGTTAAAGTGTCCTACTCCACGCTTGAAAACGTACCCGTACATCTCGCCGGCACAGCGCTGCCACCGCTGGACCCTTTGGGCGGGGCGCGGAGGCAAAAAGGTCACGTGTCGCCAACCGGCCTATCGCAGGACGCGGCGGCTGGATCAAGACCTTTCGCTACTTTTGAAACATAGAGGGACTTTATGCCCGCCGTGATTACAGCGCTCCGTAAAGCTCCGCATGAAAGTGACCATAGGATTTGGCCGCGTGCGCTGCCGCGACAGGGCAGTGACGAAGGTGGTGGTTGTGCGATGACGGACGTTTTACTAGCGGTAGCAAACGATAATCGCTGCGTCTGCTTATAGCTGTCATGAACCACTGAGAGGGATGCATATCCTTTGAACGCGGAACGTTAGGGTGCGCTGCAATCACGTTGCGCATAGTTGTGCATGCGCGCATTTCACGAGGAATTTTCATAATTTGCGGGCATCCGTAGTGAGCAAAAAAAAAAAAAAAACAAGAAAAAAAGAACGGTAATACTTAATATACTTAATACATATTACTTTAGATACTGTCTAATCGGACCTCCTGCAAGTAGTCACGGAAGTGTCATGCTACTGACACTACCGAACCGAATTTAAATTCTACACAAGCCAGGTAAAGAAGAAAGAAATAAACAAAAGCAAATTACGATTGTTCGCTTGCATTTTGCGCGAAGGCGCGCACAAAACTTTCCTCTGACCCTGTAGCGCTGTAAGTCCTCGCTCACACAAGCGAAGCAATGTGGACTACGGATTCATTAAAAAATATAAAGAAAGAGAGAAGTGATGCTAACGTGGCTAAGAACTGGCCTGTGTGTCCGCCTACCTCTTCCCGATTGCCATCAGTTCTCTTTTTTCGCATCGCATCATGTGAAGTTCGAGACACTCAATAACGCCATCGACACTTTTTTTGCCCAGCGAACTCGGAGCAGAGTTATCCATCATTCTCAAATATGCTCCCGCCTTCTGTACTGACTGGGAAAAAGAATGGATGGAAACAACTTTATTCTGGGAAAAAGAAGCAACCTTTTCTTTTCAATGTGCATTCTTGGTTTTCGGCATGAGCGCTTTTTTGATGCTTCGAAAACCTTCAGCGCCTCCACGCACACATTTTGTAAGTGAGAATACTTTTGGATCACCGAAATTTCTGCGGCTTGGCACAGCGCAATTCTGTCGCCGGTAGCCCACTACTCTATATTGTTTAAAACGTGAACTGTCATGGTGCTTTTAGCGATTTGTTTTAACGTTCGCACCTATCTTGCAACCGTTTAGTATCTATCTTACAAATACTAACTATGAATTACAAATACTAACTGCAAGAAAGAAGATGAATGAAGAAACTGAAGCTTTTTTACCTAAGTTTTCCTGGCAAAAAGTGGAATTAGCAAAACAATGCATATTGAACGAACAAGTGAATTTGCCGTGCCCTCATGTCATTCAAAGAAAGTTTTAGATACATAAACCGCACGGACACGTCCAAATTTTCTTTTTTGCCGGGAACTATACTCGTGACTGGAATGGTTTAAAAGCCGATGTTGTAGAATGTACATAAATTGGTTTATTTCTAAATGCACTCCACAACCATTAAGCAATTGTACTATTACTGATTGTATCATCATGCATTTATCAGAGACACGCAATTCTTACCTTCGTGTTCATGTTTCAGTGGGTGAAATTATGCTATTCTTTGTAATGATTTTGTCTTGTTTCTCTTAAGTTATTAAAATGTTCAAATGTATGCTTTTCGAATTTTACGTCATGATTTCCATATGGTTTTTGCAATTATTACTGATGTCCCCATGTCCGTGTGATGCTATTTGCTGATGCTGCTCTTGCAGCGAATAGTTCCGTATGCTCATTCCTGCCTAAGGCCCATTCAACAGGTCAGAAGTACGTAACAAATAAAAAAAAAAGTAGCTGATGAAGGTTTAGGCTATATTCGCTACATGCGAAAGTCATGCTTGATTTTTTTTTCTGTTCGTGTGTATTTCGCTTCAGCAAGCTTTTACACATAATTCGTGTGACGAGAGCTAAAACTTGCGCCCTCCGTTTTGTGTTGAAGGATGGGTGAGAAATGCTTAATCGTATGATAATGTTTTCGTCTAAAATTTAACGTCCATCGTGTCACTTGATTGCTGGAAGTCACGCAGAAATCTGGTTGAACAAAAATATGATCCGTTGAACACGACCAGTTATCAGGGAATCTGTTTCTTAAAGTCGGGATGGTGTTTGAATGTCAAACGGCGTATTTCACTCGTAAGCAACTCGCATGCGTTGTTATCACCAACATGAAAGCATCATTTTTGGAATAACATTTTAGCTTGCATTAAAGCACGCATTGATATATTGTTGTTTCGACAGCATACTCGCACAAGACATCGCTAGCATTTAAACGATGCTTTCTTCCAAATGTAATCGGGCTCGATACATTGAGTGTGAAACGAAACCAGGCACAAGAAAAGTGTGTGCTCATACCCACCGTAAATGTCTAAAAAACACTTTCAACGTTAATTCAGGGCTCGTATTGCGTACCTTATCACGTTTTCATAAGGCTGCTGCATTTTCCATTGTATTTGTTTACTCGTACCTAATCCTCCCTGAATCTCCGGAACCAATATCGACCGATTTCAATTACTAGCCTAACTGTGAGAGCTTGCGTACGCATTTCGCATCAAACTTCGTGTTCCCTTATTTCGATCTTTTAAGGGGAGATGCGAGTCGAAAAACGCAAGATTTTTTTCAAAAATCACATATTTTCGTTTTTACTTGCTTTCACAAGTTTAGTTTCTCTACTTTCATGACAAAAAAAACTGAAGATTGTAATTAAACTCCAAGTAGGTCAAAATCGCTTTTAAAGAGCACAAGGTGGCTACTAAAAATCTAAGAAGTCCTGATTGTCTAGAGTCCCCTGGAAATCGTCACCTGGCTGCTTGCCATTGAATTTCGCATGAGGGGTTCACTAAAGTCACATGCTCAAAATAACCATGATTGCCAAGCTCTCATGATGGAATAAATCATCTTAAATGACAAATCTTTTCCGCGTAGATGAGCTTTCACTTATACCTTTAAAATGCCTTTTTCTCAAGACACAATTCTGGGCAACTTCATGAGCTTTTACATTATGTTTTTGGTACTTCTGATAGCCAGATCGGAATGAAATTTTGCCCACATATTTCTTAACATGTGCAGAGTGCAAATATCTACTTTAAAACTTGATAACGCTAAATATAATTATTACAAACCTAAAATAAGCAATTAGTATGGTCTGAGCATTCCAAGGCTTCTCACATTACAATTTTTCTTGTGGATTAAAATGCCCTATACGCGCTTTCTTGATATTTATTTGCATTCTACAGATAATGTGGAGCAATATGAGCTAATAATGGCTCAGAACGATAAACATTTACTGGCAAAAGAAGAGTCTACAAAAAGAACTACATTTTACACATTGTCGTGGCACAAAACGAAAATTTTACAACTTACTAAAAACTAATTACATATTTGAAATCAGCATAAAATCCTATATATACAGCAAAAATTTCACTGCCTTAGGCTACAGATTAACGCAACCTTTTTTCCGAATCGCATCTCCCCTTGAGCATTCACCCTCTTCCCCCTTTGCACAGCCACGAGCTGCATGTCAGGCGAAAACCCAGACAAACATCTTCAGCTCTTCATTAAAATATTTCTCTCTTTCCTAATGTCTATATATGCTCTCTATCTGCGTAAAGGAAGTGTCACATCAAAACCTCATCAAAACGGGTTCAAGTAGAAACAATGGACACTTAATCAATAGTAGCAAAATGACGACCTGACTTGCGACGACATCCCGCAGATGATTGCACGCGGGACCCGTGTGCCCGCCCACTCGCCTGCTCTTATATCGCTGCACTTATCCTCTCTCAGGTTGACACAGCTGAGCTAAGCACTATCTGCGCGCTACCTGCCCCGGTAGCATTGTGGTTGCGCTTTTAACTCAGTTCGAGGCATCGCTTTTGACCTGGCCCAGAGTGGCTGTGTTTCAAGCGCGCTAAAGTGATAAATAACGGTACTGCACAAAGGTTGAGATAGGCAACAAGGAGTTTTAACGTGATGAAAGTTAATGTAACTTGCCAAATTATAGTGGGCTCTGCAGCTTACCGTAAATAAGCAGAAGCAGGCAGGCTAATTCCTTCACATTTGAGTGCCAACGTAAGCCACTATCCGCGGCCATGCCTAGAGCGCAAGTCGTTCGTGGATGAACGTGCCAGTGAATGAGCTGGGCGGCATTCATACACTGTCTATGTGCACTTTCACTTTACAGCGATTCATGCGCAGATTGCTCCCGTACTGCCCCATGTGCTTATGGCGATGAGCAGTCACCGTAGTATTGAACTAATCATTGTTCGTCATGCTAATCAAACTTCACAACAAATTTGAGACTTATAGGTTTCATGTTCCGATACATTTATTGTCATAACTACCTTGAAAAAAGCGAGTCACGCTTTTCCAGGGAAGTACTTGAGACCTACTGAAGCACAGCCGAAAAGCTGTAGGGGTTTCGGCGCACTTCATTATTGTTCTAGCACAATGGGCATGTGTTTCATCTGGGAGTGCCAAAAAATAATAATAAATGCCAATTGAGAAAGCCGCCGCCTTTCCGAGCCATAGCTCGGCGGTTTTGCTCGAAAAACGGCTTATTCAGATAAAAAAAAAAGGTTAGAACATGTTCCAGAAAAGAGAAGTGTGCCGAGTAAGAGTACAACCGCCCGAATCAGAAGAACGGACAGAGGCGGCTGCTAGCACACCTACCCTCCTTCCACATTACCGCAGCCTGTGTCTTGCTCTTCGCTGCACTAAACGCCCGCGGCTCACTTTTACACCGCTACGCGCACTCAATTAACTTATACGACCATGATTGGCGGCGGGTGGCGAATCGAACGCAAAGCCACTTTCGCTCTGCTTCACCGTGTCCAGTTCACCCAAGCTGACTTAATGCCATGTCTCTTTTCTGGGGATACTTACAGTTAGCGCTTATAATCTAGCCCTAGATCGGGACTGCCACTCCTTCACGTCCTCAAGCGCGAGGAGAAAACGGCTACAAAGATGGCTCCTCTAGCTTTAGGAGCTTTTTAGGTGCGAAGCATCTTAGAGCCGACCTCAATCCGGTGGTGGTGTGCGTCCTGACCACCCTTACTGCGCATGCGCCTACTCTCTCTGTCCTCCTTTATGCAGGTGTTCGGTCGCCTTCTCTCCTCTCCTCCCCCCCACGCTGCAGCCTGTAAACCCACTCCCTGCTCTCCCTCCCGAATTTCATATAAGCGCGTGCGCTCGGTCGAGGAAGTCTCGCTTGAATCGTGCGGTCGCTCCGTCGGTTCCCGGTCGCTGCAGTTGTCTAGAAAGCCTCGCTACCCTCGCCGCAGACTCGCGTTGTCTCTCTGTAGCGGAAGCGGTAGCTCGACGCCGACACGTGGCTTCGACGGCCGAGTGAACGTAAACAGAAACTTCGTGAGCACCCCCCAATGCTGCTTCGCATCCCCTCATGGTTCCCTTTAGTGGGAGATGGTGTAATTTTTTTGTTTCATCGGTACACTCTTTGGCACTTTGTAAGCTGAAACATGGTTGAAAAACAGTTTATATGCAAATTGCTTCTATTATACAGTTTCACAGTATCAAGCATCAGCGTGGCTACGTGGTAGAATACTCGACTGATACGCAGAGGGACCGTGTTCAAATGCCATCCTATCCTAGAACTGTTTTTTCTCATTTCATTTTTTCCTTATTTTGTGCTATAGCGGTTACGGACATCGGCGGCGACGGCGGCGGTGGACAACTATGGTGGCAAAATCGACTGTTGTGATCACGTAACAGCTTTCGCTGTAAAAATCTTTCAGGGCGCTAGTCTCGAGCGTTTAAACTCTTAGCGCGACAGCGTTAAAGAGCTCGTTTCGCAGAAATTTCAGCGTCGGCGTCCGCGTGGCTCACCGTGTCGCCGTTGTTGGTTGGGAACGAAAAATCAGCGTGGCCGGGGACACGAAAATCGAGAAAGATGCAATAAAATAAATAATAAAAGTAACCAGTTCAAACGAGAATCAAACCCAGGTATTCCGCGGGGCAAGCAGGTGTTCTAACATAGGGCCACGCCCCTGCTTGACACTGCTTAGGAAAAAACAATATATGAATGTGATGTAGTGGGAGAAGTCTTCTTAACGCATGTAATATTGTGGGACAGAACGTAGAATAGCGCCAGGCGTCAAAACTTGTGATTTGCGCTACGAGTGGGTGTTTTAAACGCCCTTCCTTTACAAAGAGCTCAGACATGTTTAATCATCATCAGCAGCCACAAAAGAATCAACAAGGCGAACAGCTGCGTAGGTTCGCACGTTGCCTCACGGACGCGCGGTGGGCCCATCGCTAATTCGCAAGAAGATAGGAATTCAAATCAGCGCAACCGACCGGAGGGGACAGAGGAGAGGACACAGAGCGCTGATGTTTCTTCTCTGTGTCCTGTCCTCTGTCCCCTGCTGTCTGTTGCGCTGATTTGAATTCCAATCATGTTGTACCAACACGCCCAATCCTACAGTATTCGCAAGAAAAATTATGGCGTAGCCGGCACTCTGCAACTTTGCTTGGAGTAAGCATTTTAGGATTGTTTGAAGCTTTCAAGCTTACGCGTGCAGACACTCGTTTCCTTCCTGCATTAATGAGGCATGCACCGATAACCAAGGCCAGACCAGCAATTGAAAAGATGATGCGCACGTGGCCAAACCACCCATTCCGCACACACCGAGGAAACAACTTCTCTCACAAAAGCTAAAGATTTTGTGCAGCCTTTCATGTTAAAAGTGTGTAAAAAGGCCTGGGAGAATTCAGTAGTGAAATAAGTGCAGTATACACACGCTTCAACGATCAGTAAGCTTACACGATGGAATAGCAGTAAAGCAACTCCAATATCTGCTTTTATTTTTGCCCTATCAGTCGCCATTCGTATATGGTAAAGCCTATTCAGCGTCTTTGTGTCTGCTGTTGTTTACCGTATATGTCATGGATGGACAAGCGCAAGTCGACATACCTGTTGTCATCGGCTGCACGAATCACGCATAACACCCGCACAGCCCAGTCAGACAGAAAGTGCCATTAGGTAGATACATTGGTACCTTTTCGGGCAAAATAGAAAACAACGATTCTTTTTTCTGGGCGACAGAAATCGCCCTTGGAAATGGCAGTTTGCTTGACAACATTTCCTGCAGACGCACTCTTGCGAACCAGAAATTTCAATTGCTCCAGCCAGGTAAGTCTAATTTAAAAATTATATAAATGCCACATGATGGGCGCAATGTAAAATGTTTCAGGTGTCATGCGAAGATAAATATTGGCATGGCATTACCCTGCTCAAAATTTAGTGTGAAAGCTCTCTGCCGAGGTGCGAGGCATTTTCCGTGAAACTGTCGATAAAATAAAGGTCCGGCAGGTCCCAAGCCTATTGAGAATAAATGTCATGCGAAGTAGTCTTCGAGTAGCAGCTTATGCCGGATTTCTCGCTTTGTGCAGAGCGTTACGAGGTGGATCGACGTCTTTGTGTCAAGTTGATTATTTGTGCGCATATGATGGGCTTGCCAGGCACATCGGGTTCAACGTGACGTTGGCACTCATGCTAAGGTTAAGACACCAGTCCTATCGCTAGCAAGTGTGTGCTATGGTGTGACGATGCGAATATCGTAAGTAGCGGTCGTAGCTAGGCGTATTCGCGGAAAACTTCACTATAGCTTGTTTATACATATTTGATGCTTACTACAATGACATAAAATCGGATACCAAAAACTAAAACAACAATTGGCGTTGTCCTCACACGAAGTTTTTGAACGGTATCTTTCCCCATTCTGTTTGAAGCACAGGCGTGTGTCTGTGGTAGAACACTTGACTGCCATGCAGAAGCCCTAGCTGCGATTCTGTCACGAACAGTGAATTTTATTGTTTGCTTCCATAGGGATATTTCGCGAATTGACAACGCCACCGAGGTCGGCAACATATTTTCTACGATGAAGGCTCTTTCGCACTGTAGCGTTAAAGGGGCACGGAACACTTTTTCAGCATGGTCAGGAAATGGTACCGATTGGTAATCGAGGTTCCTGAGAAACAAACAGTATAGCGCATTATAGTGCAGCACGTGGACTGAAATTCTCAATAATTTGTCAAAGTCACGTAGAATTGCTCCCCATTCTCTCTACAATTGATGTCTTTCACTTGACGTATATGACGTCCTTGACGGATGCTAAAAGCTTTGCGGTGGTCGATTAGTGGGATAATTAACTTCATTAGCGAAGCTATTGAATGATTGCTTGTCAAAGTGTTGCAGGGCCCCTTTAAGATTTCCAGTCTACTTTGATATCCACCTGTGGCGCATAGTCGAATACGCTGTGCCGCGGTAAGCAGGTATGTGCCACACGTGACTGGTGGAAAAAATTTTCTCACGTACGCGACAGGGAATTCACCTTATTCATGCCATGAGCTACGAACCGCGTTTGTCATACACTCAGTTCCTCCTATGACAATTTTAGTATATCCTCCCCTTTCCCCTCCCTCAGTGTATGGTAGCAAACCGAGTACAACTTGGTTAACCTGCCTGCCTTTCCTTTGCATCTCTGTCTCTACCCTGTTAAGCAGACAACCACGAGGGAGCAAATACATAGGCGGTTGAATAGATAGATAGATAGATAGATAGATAGATAGATAGATAGATAGATAGATAGATAGATAGATAGATAGATAGATAGATAGATAGATAGATAGATAGATAGATAGATAGATAGATAGATAGATAGATAGATAGATAGATAGATAGATAGATAGATTCAGGTAGGAGCCATAGTTCATTCACAGCTTGTATAAACCCAGGAAGGGCGATTACAGGGTTTCACAAGTCTGTACGCAATCGCGTTCTGAAGCTTGTTTCTGCGGGCACGCGTCGGCAGCATTGTCGGTGAGGGAAATATCGGAGGGACAGAAAGAATAAAAATAGTGGTTAGAGCCACAATCGAACGCGAACATTCTGCGTGGTAGTCAAATATTCATCCACTGAGCTCACCAGTGAATGATACTGCTTACGAATAAGAGCGTATAAATGGCGTCATATCGCGGCAACGTCAACCACATATGGTTGCAGAGTTCGATATCAGCGATTGTAGCAATGTAATGAACATTACATATAAACTTCTATCTTTTGACTCGCCAAGCTATGGTCAACCATTGCTTAACCCAGAGGAATCCACCCTTTCTCCTCCCAGTGCCTACTGCCCTGAAAAAGTTCCTCGCTATGGGCCTGCCCACGACATGCCCATAACAACTCAAAATGCTCGATAAAGCCGGCACAACTCTCAACACTTGACTCATAACAATGAAAAAAATTGGGGGGACCCTTAATCTTCGCCTTTAAGAGTTGAACGCGATATCCTGTCCCGAGTGCCTACTTCAACCACTTAGTGCATACTTACTATGCACCCACTACGTGGTGTTAAGGGATTACGCGCAGTAAGGTACGTGCCGTTTGTTATGGGTGGCCGGCTTTAAACTACGAAATCGTTAGGATAGTCACATATTCTGACGCCCGATAGCAACGTACGCTTGTACCAAGCAATATTCCTGGGATATTTCATGTTATATTGCGACGCCTATATAAAGAACGCTTGCGTTTTCGAAGCATGAGTGTTATTTTCACTGCATTTCTAAGCAGAGGAAGTTATTTTCACTGTATTTCCAAGCAGAGCCGTGGCTCTGTGGTAGAACACCTGCTTGCCACGCAGACGGCCCGGGTTCGATCCTCACTCGGAGCCGGAAATGTTCGTTATGTATTTTATTTGCATCTTTCCCGTTTTTTGGTAACGGACAAGATGATGATTTTTCGCTCACAACAAACGACGCCGACGCCAACGCCGACACCAACGCCGACGCCGGAATTTCTGCAAAACGAGCTCTTTAACGCTGTCGCGTTAAAAATTCCCAGAGACCCTTGTTCGCCTGCTGCCTCATATGACATCGACACCCACAGTGAGTGGGATCTGCCGAAGTTTTGTATTTATCCTGCCCCGCCACCCTCCGAAAGCTATTGGCATCTAACGTGGTTCTGCACTGCCTCTAGGATCGGAGGCACTTATCCTGGTTTTGCACTGCCTCCAAGATCAGTCCACTTTTGACCAAAACACTATGTCATGCGATGACGTCATCACGTGACGTCACGTCACGTAACGTCACAATGATGTCGTTGTGAATTACCAAATTTTGTCGATCCGTGACGTTATATGGTGACACCCTCAGGTTATGCGAGTTAAAATACAAGACGGTGGCGCAAAAATGGGACAAGGACGAAACAGTCCTCGTCCCATTTTTGCGCCACCGTCTTATATTTTAACTATGCACCAATTAGCCCAGCAACAAATTTTATTGGATTATGCGAGTTCTTCGCTTCACTCGTTGTGTTCCCGACAACGCGGTACACTGACGCCGCCGACGGTCAATTCACGCGTTTCATGAGGGATCTAAGGGTTTAGCTTTATATACGATCATGGCACACACCACGGCCGACACTCACCGTTTGAAAAAAACGAAAAATGTAGCAAGTCCTCGGTGACGCAGCACTAGTTTGGGTTTATAAAGTTGTGAGAACAGGAAGCGTCACCAGGAGCGAAGATAAGAGCTTTGAAAAAGGCTGAGTGCTCTTGCTCCACACGCTCGACGTCAGCACCTTCAAACCTGCGAACAATGGTTAACGATGGTGCTGGTACAGTGAACGTGGCTACACAATGGTCGCAGGAAGCCACTCCGCTAATTCTGCGGCACAGTCGGAAACGAACCCGAAGAGCCTCGAGAGAGCTCTTCATACTTTGTGCGTCACTACGCGCACTGCCCTCTTCTTTGCTATTGAGTGCGGCGAGGGTACGGCTGCCGCGATGGGGGTATCTTTATGGTGTTTTCGTTTCTTTTTTCGGCCTCGGGCATTTCCGGCACTTTTTCTTCTTTGCTCTCTGCCCAGTCGGCCCGTCCTCTTGTTGGAACAGCTCCCTATGTCCTTTGTGTTCCTCACACATGGAACACTGCTTTCTGAGCCGGTCACTAATAAAACATTGGAAGATGTGGCACGACTAAAAATGAAAATTGGGAACCACATGGTTAACCATGGTGATTCATTCTTGAACGCGATATGTTTTCCATGAAAGCAAGATGACATTTATTATCTATTTATTATAGGTGTTTAGTTTACAAACTCAATATATTTGTTAAGTATTCTCTAGCACCAATATGAAGGACGACGTCTCTTTCAACGATCCTCAAGAATGCACTGTTTATGTATATTTTTTCTGATGCGATTATGACTTGCCCGTAAGGCATAATGCTTTATGTGCATATATGTATAGAAGTAGTGCTGCAATGCCTTCTTTGATCATATACTGAAGCAGTGTTTTAACCATGCGATGTGCAGAATTTTATCGGGTGGTCCGTTCCTTCAGGTGCTCTTGCGATGCTTCTACTTAGCAATAAAGATGCGACGGATCTACATTGTTCCGGACAGTTTCATTTCGAGCCCACCTGCCGTATTGGAACTAGAGTCTCTAATAACTACTCGGGTTCTACGGGCCAGAACTACAGTATCTTTATGATGCAGGCCGCAATGGACTGCGTGAGGTATTTCAACCATCTGGTGTTCTTTTATGTGCACTGACATCGCCCATTAAAGTGGTTTCTGGCATTCCGCTAACATCGAAACACGACCGCCGCGATCGGGATCGACTTCACGATTCCTAGGCCAACAGCTGAGCACCATAATCCGCAATCATGAGAGCAATTACATAGAACTTATTGCAATAAGATATGTCATGGGCCAGTGAAGAATAGCGAGATAAAAAAAAGAATGTACAGTCATTCGTACAAATTTCCCGATACGCATGAATAACGCTCGCGACGTCGGAAACGGGCACGTCTTCTTAAATGAGAGTTGACAGTCTTGAGTAACTCATTGCGTTCTTGCTTCCGACTTCTGACTTCAGACAGCCCAGACGGCATGACACAGTCTTTACTTTGGCATTTGGCGTGTGTGCTCCTCTCTTTCTCTTTCTCTTTACTCTTCTTTCAATCTCCCCCATCCCTTCCCCCCTGTGCAGGGTAGCATACCGGTTATGCCAAACTGGTTAACATCCCTGCCTTTCCTCTCTCTTGTTTTCCTTCCTTGTCTATTAACATTTTTTTTTGTCTGTTCTCGTTTACATTCAGTCGCTCGCGCTTCAAGAGCGAAGCCATCTCTTCCGCTCCGCGGACCTCGGGAGATGTTGGAATTCGATCAGTAAAAAAGTTAACGGAAATAGGTCAGAAATGAAAGGGTGAATTGCGCTCGTAAGCACAAGAAAAAGGCTGCTCTTCTTTGTGCAGTGACATCAATCGACAGCCGCCTCCTCAGAGCTCACAGGAATTCTCATATGCGTTTTGTAGGAGCCAGCATGGATGTTCTGGATGAAAGGGTTGGAATTCAGGTTCATAACGGCGTCTTTGGGGCATCGGTCGGGACAAGTTATGAAGGCCACCACCGAATGTTCGCGTAGAAAATACCAGAGCATATTTTTGGAGGAGGGGGGGGGGGGTGAGTGAGAGCACATTAAAAAAATGAATGAACGAACGAAAGGAAATTCGCAATGCCATGGCCGCGAAGCTCGGCACTCAATTTATGAAAACATTGAGTAGAGGGGGTGCCATATTAAACCATGACACCGGCCTAAACCTTGCGACCTTTCCCCTGCTATCGTTCAGTTGTCCGAGATGAATAAAACCGAATTAAGCGCAAAAACTAGGCACTTCGTTCTAAGCAAAGTCGGATCGTTTTCCATCGCACTCATTACTAGATGTCAACGGGACGGTTATATGCGATCAGTCGCTGGCCCTGGAGGCGTCATACTAAAGGAGGTCGAAGGATTTATACTGAACTTTTGTTATATTTATATTACGATGGAACCATACTTATACGACAGAATTAGGCTGCTTTTTCCTATACTGCTGTGATATGCTCTTTTCTATTATTGTGAGTCCTACGTCACTTTAAATGGTTCGTAATTAATATCGTTTTCTCATCCCTTTAAACCAAGATGACTCATCCAGCTGTATCTATATAATTACGGATTCGTGCTTGATGCTATTATCGTGCAATGATACAGCGCGATATTTACGAACAAATAATAGAACACTTGCCACCAATTGTAAACTAATGTACTCCTGATGTGAACTAACAGGCCTCCTAGAAATACACCTACTGCTATGATGTTTGGAATGTTTTTTTTTTTTCTCAGTTTGCTATAAAAAGGGTTCGCTTACAATAAGTCCCTTACGATGAGATTCTACATTATACAAGACGTTTATTTACACTATTCACGACTGTGTGAGAGAGCCAAGAGTCTACCGTCGTTCGTTTTCGAAAGGTCTCTGTAACTGCCTCTTCGCCCACCGAGTCACCCTGCACCGACCACTTTCTCTTTCTCTATTGTTAGCCGCGCCGTCCAGTCTTGCAAGGGACAATGTCCTGTCAATCATCCCGCTCCCCGACCAGGCGCAGGTGTCCCGATCACCCACCCTCTTCCCCGGGAAAGCAAGTGTCGGTGCGAGACCCCGCGATTGTTCGGGGAAAGGGAAGAGATCTTTAACAGAGTTACAAATGACGCAGAGACTTAATGTGACTGCAATTGGTCGCAGTGACAACTACATCTGTATAGTGTATGTATTCTTTCCCTTTGAACAGCGGAGTTGTTCGTGGTCGCAGAAAGTCCGTTAGTCAAGAAAAAAAAATCGACATCATGAACCGGCGCATGCTCTCTTCGTTCTCTTCTTAATCTTCTGCTTCGCTAACATATCCCAAGCGCTGATCTGTCCGGCGGGGAACGCAATAACTCTGATGGGTGAGAGAGCTAGTACAAAGAGAGAGAAAGAAAGAAAGATATAAAAAGAAATAGTGAGAAATACAAAGAAAGAAAGAAAGGGAAGAAGACGCAAGAAGATATAAAGGCAGAGAAGGAAACAGAGATAGACAGAGAGAAAGCGATCGGAAAGAATCATACTCAATAAAGATACAGAAAAAATAGTGACAGCAAAACAGTGAGCAAGACAGGAAAAAACAAAGAATAGTGAAATGGAAACAAAGGGAAGAAGACAAAGAGATAGTAGGTAAAAGGAAGTGAGAAATAAAGAGAGAAAAAAAGGAAAAGCAAGACTGAAAGCACGGGAAAGAAATAGATACATAGAGAAAGAAAGAAATGTACATTAATTCAGACAAAAGGAAAGAGAAAAAGCCGAAAGAAAGAGATAATATACAGAGAAACAGAGAGAGAAACAAAGAAAGAAGAAAATACAGATAAATAAGGCAAGCCCAGCTCCTCACTCCCTTCAGATTTGGCACTCTAGAATGAGATTGCTTTAGTTTTTTTGCTGTTTTTGTGTTCAATTACTGGTATGTACCCTAATATCACACACAAAATCGATGGTGGATTAGCATGTGTTTACAAAAGTCTAAAGTGGCGTTGGGGAGGGCTGCGCTGCGCAGTTCAGGACCCCCAAGATCAACTATATGTCTTCCAGCAAGCTCGTGAGGCTGAGAGGAGGCAGGTTTCCTGGACCTCCTTGGGGGGTGCTGAAGGCCCAGACCATGAATTTGCCGGAGTTCTTAATAAGGTTCTTACCACCACCATATTTGTTAGCGTACTACATAGCACGTCGGCTGTGTAGACTCAAACAAACTTTGCACAAAGATGCACTTTCTTCCAGATATTTCTGCCGTATTGCCTCGAAGGAAAATAAATACTGCAGTTTCATTAATCTATTTATTCACAAGGGGTCGCCCACAAAGAGAAATATTTTTTTTTAAAAAAGTGACAGAAGTGCTGTCCATGTTTTCAGAGAAATGTCACTTTGTGCATGCTTACAACAGTCTCCGTGCCCACCCCATGTCCAGTTACTGTGTCCCTTCCTCCTTTATGTCATCCAACAAAGGACTGGCCTAGCATTATATTTGTCTAGTAAACTTCCAGCTTCTGCTTTGTAGACGTGACTACGAATCACTTTGTTTAAGGCGTGGAATGCTCGACTTCAACGTCGGTCGGCTCATCAAGCCCTCACCATACGAGAACCCGTCCCCTGTGTAACTTTGCTTCATAGCCTCCGTGCAACGGCCTATTCCGATATCGACGGGGTGCTCTCTGTCTCTCTGGGTTTCACCGACGCCTGGATCGCGGCGTTAATTTTAAAGCGCGTGGTACGGCACGTGTTTGGTTTCCCACGTACACTGGAACAACGGCGGACGTGCTCCGCAAACATAACCCGTCTGCAAAATACGAGATACCTGCTATGAGAAAATACGGTTGCTCCGGGAAGCCGAGCAAACTGAGAGGGCCTCACAGGCACGAAAGCCGACTGGTGGCATTAGTCGGTAGTGTGTACAACATCGTTCCCTCACCACTTTTCTATTCGTATGGCTTATAATGGCTGAATAGTGAAAATAAGCAAACCATCTGAACACGGAAAAATATTCAACATTGAAAAGAAAAAGACTTCACGCTGGAACAAGAAAAAATGAGTGAGCTTTTTCGTCGGCTTAAAAGGAATCCAAAATGGAACACTGAATCAGTTTATATTAACAAGTCATCATTTTAGAACAGCGTTGTTTATTTCCAGGTACTTTCAATAAAGGCAAAGTGCTTGAGGTCCGTGTACTTAGATTGAGGTGTACGTTAAAGAACCTCAGGTGGTCGACATTTTCGGAGCTTTTCATCACGGCGTCTCTCATAATCATATCGTGGTTTTGAGACGATAAAGCCCGCCAATTATACGAGTATTATATTTCGAGGTACGTTCATTATTAGATAAAAATAGGAGATTAAGTTCTTGCGCCCAACAAATTGCAGGATTCCCAGCGCTTTTTTTTTTATTTGCGACATAGACTTGCCCTGAAGGCACAATATTTGTTGTGTATATTTGTATTAAATGTGCGCCGTTAGGCCGGTGTTGTGTACGAAGTGAAGCAGTGTCTTGCGGAATGTGTTGTCATGTCCCCATCGGTGCCAACTGTTTGTGTCACTGTAGCGAAGGCCGGCTTGCAGGAGATGACGGGAGCGTTCTGACTGTAACCCTTGGCACGTCCATATGAGATGGTATGCATCTGCTTGTATCACCGGAACAGAACAGTACGGGCATGTAGCACCCACTGGTAAATGCGACCAGTTCCACGTTGAGACAACAGCCGGTGTAAGGGCCACCCCTGCCCGAAGCCTCCTAAGCACGACTTCCTCCGCCCTAGTAAGATGAAGGGGAGAGAGCAGACACGCGGTGGGATAAGAGCGCGTGTATCCTGCCGGAGAACATTTTTACGGGCACGGAGTGACTTTAAGGGTTGTGGTGGAGGGGGATAGATGGAAGATCTATATTAGGAGGGCAGTGTGCCTGTCAGTCAGCAGCAATATTGTGAGGTTCGCAGCACGTGTGACGCAAGCAGCGCTACCCTACATGTGGCGTCGCATCACGACCACTCTCTGAACTAAGGCGGACCGACGGCTCCCATTGAGGAGCAAGCGTTTGCGCTGGCATTGAAAAAAAATAGAGGAGGCATTGGCATGGGATATAACACCATTGTACGCATGGACAGTTTATACTCTCTCATTTCGCGTTATTATTTTCTACTGCCGAATCAAGACGCCCTCCGAAAACGGTGGGTTAATTTATTTGCAACGTTAGCGTACGGAGTAGAAATGACTGATCTGTCTGTAGTTATAGTGTGCAATAGGAAAGTGCAAATACCACACAAAACTCCAAGGACGCTGTTCGGGGACCATCGCATACTATTGTAAAATGAGACGAGCTACCAATGCCTGCTGACAGTGACTATTAACGCGATAGCGTTAAAGAGCTCGTTTCGCAGAAATGCCGGCGTCGGTGTCGGCATCGGCGTCGTTGGTTGGGAGCGAAAAATCATGATCTTGTCCGTGACCGAAAAATCGAGCAAGATGCAAATAAAATAAATAATAAAAATTTCTGGGTCCGAGTGAAGATTGAACCCAGGCCTGTCTGCGTGCCGAGCAGGTGTTCTACCACAGAGCCATGCTTCTGCTTGTAATTACATTGAAAATAACTTCCTCTGCTTGGAAATGCAGTGAAAACAACTTGCATGCTTTACAAACACACGCGTTCTGCATACAGGCGTCACAATACAACAAGTACTATCGCAGTAATATTGCGTGGTACAAGCGTAGATTGCCATCGGGCGTCAGAATATGTGAATATCATAATGACATCGTGGTTCAAAGCCGGCCACCCATTACAAAAGGCACACTTCGTTACTGCGCGTATTCCCTTAAGACCACGTAGTGGGTGCATAACAAGTTCGAAAGCATTTCCCGCTCATAATTTCTTGTAGTTTAAAGCATGCTACCCATTACATAGGATGCTCTAAGTGATTGAAGTACGCACTAGGGACAGGATATCGCTATCGCGTTCAACTCTTAAAGGCGAAGCTTATGGGTCCCCGAATTTTTCAGCCGAAGACCAGTTCATATCTTTGTATGTTAATGCACAATGTAGCGTTGAGACGAGACTCCGCATTTACTTTGGGTACTTTCTCAACACCATGTAGAGTGAGGATGATCATTAAAACTTCTGCCTGCAAATTTTTCTCCCTTTTATTTTCACTGGAGCTGGGAAGCACAGAAGCGTTTACATTCGTGGTCCACAGCACTCGAAGCAAGCCGAAAAAGCATGAAACTGCAAATATAGAAGGATACCACGATGAAGCAGCCATTTTACGCGTTGTAGTGAAGGGCAAAACAGCATAGGAATAGAGAGAGAATGGAAACTTCGGGTCCGGGTTCATCTTAAATTCTTGGGCTAACATGCAACTGAGAATTTCGATTTGGCACCTTGGGGCGCTGAGTCAGGTCCACTCTAAACTTTCCGAGCGTAAGCTTCAGTAGTTCACATTTATGTGTGTGTTTTTTTTCTGCGCGCCGGTGTAAACGTTGGCCGAGAGGAGGGCACCGAATAGAACAGATCCTATTGTCATTTCAAACCCCCTAGAAGGGAAAAACGCCTTCAGTACGCACTGTAATGTTTTCTATAGTCAGTCACTATAATAAGCGACAGTGGCTTCCAAAGTTAAACCTTACTGACTCGCTCGATGCTTTACCGCTACCGGTGAGAATTGTATTCAGGAAAGCGAGCGAGATAACTTATTGATTCTGAACAAAAAGGAATAGCCAGCTACGCAGCATTGTATGTGTGCCGGGGGGATGAAAGAAACAGAATTTTAAGCCATTGAGAGAAGAATTGTACATTATTGCTACCTCAGCGGATTTGTAGCTGAGCGAATTGGTTCGCCCGCATGATGAGAAAGGAGGGAGAATATGAAAAGGCCTCATATTGACTAATATAACAGCGGCGCTTTTTACTTTCTAGCAAGGGAAGGCAGTATCACGATACAAGAGTGTCGTGATAGTATCTTAGGGATACTTTTGAGTATCCGTATTTCTGTATCTAGATACATTTGAAGAATGTATTTGCATCTCACTAGTGAAACACACTGACTGTGTATCGAATGTATCGCGATACAGTGTAAGGCCCGGTTATCTTGATACTTTTTTGTCGCAATTGATCTTAAGTGTTTCGAAGAGAGAAATGAAGAGCTTTGTGTTCTAAGCCAAGCAAAGGCGCGCAGCCGGTCGGTGACACATGAAGATCCGCGAAGGGTTCCTCGCATGCAAGTGGTTCATTTGGTAAAGTGCCCGACGCCGCTGACAGCAGAATCGGGGAGGAAATGCTGACGAAAGTGCTGGTGGAGCACCCCAGCACTCTGAATGCTGGCGGATCACCCCCAATTTTCTTCTTTTTTTTTTTTTTTTTTTTTTTTTTTGCGGACGGCATCCCGGCATTTACCAGTTATGTCACGAACTTGTGCTCGTCAACAATAGCAGAAATACTTTTTTTTTTCGCGAGTCTTGTGATGAAGCTGAACCGGCGCTGTTTAGAAGACAGCCTGTTTGAGAAGCTATTGCTAGTGAAGTGCAATAAACGCGAAAACCTCGCCTAAACAGAGTGTGTGTAAATAAAGATATAGCCTACTTTTTCTGAATTCACTCGTGTTCATTTGTGATTCGAGCGATTTGGTTGACTTGAACTTTCAATCCACTTCAACATTATTCCCAATACAATGCTGCACGTAGTCAATGTATTTTCGGAACATCAGCATGCACGTGAATGAAAAAATATTTAAGTATCTGTATTCCTGTATTTGTTTTCCAGGATACCTTTATCGTCTTTTTTGCAAAAGTGTGTTTGAAATATCCCGTTACGAAATTGACAAATGTATAACAGTATCTGTAATTTAGGCTTCCAGCAAGTGTATTTGGATATCTGTATTCCAGAATACCTTTCTCAGTATATCTGCCAACCCAGTTTTCCAGTCACAGAGTTTGAAAATCAGCCTAAAAAAATTCGGCAGATCCCGCGTACCATAGGAATCCATGTTATTCAAAGCATGCCGACGGAAGGTAACTGTGGTGTAATTTTTTTGTTGAGGTAAACGTTACGAAATGGGGCTAAAGATACGTACAAATCTTTTACGCACATAAATATGTCGAATAGTTCATATGTTGTAGATAACTAGTTGTTTACAGTTGCTTAACGATACCAAGCACAACATAGTATTTGTGAACTTACAACGATTTTTTCCACTGTCACAGTACGTCACAGTAAGCACACTGGTGTTCGAGCAATCGAAATGGCAACTTAAATATGGTGAGGACGTAAACATGTCAGTGCAACGAAAAAAGAGGGAAGCACAGTTGCTCTCAAACGACGTTTAGTTCGAATATATGGCACTTAAATGCACGTACATCAAGTTACAAAATACTCGTTGCAATACAAACTTAATAGCTGTACACGTTCTTCTAAATGCGAGCATAAATATGTACGATAGAAAAGTTGGGTGGAAGGAGCAACAATGATAAAGGCTAGAAGAATACGAACAGAATTTCAGGATTTCACATTCTCACGCAGGCACACATGCATGTTCTGGCTCTCACGTATGCACACTCGCACATTTGAACTCATACACAGACGTATCCACACTATACACGTTCATGAGCTATCTAAAGAAGCATACCCGCGCATGTACACACACACACACACACACACACACACACACACACACACACACACACACACACACACACACACACACACACACACACACACACACACACACACACACACACACACACACACAAACAACGATGAAAATGCGCCGAAGAACGTCGGGCACGCACACACACCCAAGTGAACAAAACGTACGGCGAATACGGTGAACATGAAATCTCAACGTAATGCATTAGGGCCTGTAGTGCTGATGAAGGAGAGGTGATAAAAACGGTACGTCTACAGAAAGAAGCTCTAACCTTAAGCGAGTTACTCTGTCTTCGTCAATCGGCTAATACGCTACAGGAGCTCGGCAAACAAGCTCTCCCTCTAAGAGATCTGCTGCACCAGAAAAAAAAAAGCTTTTTTTTTTCACTGTCTTCTCTTTTTCTCCAATGGAAAGCCATGATCTCAGCTGTTAGCGCATATTTCCTGTTCACGCGAGTGTCAGCCTCATTGTGTCAGTTCTTTTTACTACGATCCGGACTGTTTGCCTTCACTGCGGAGACAGAAGAAGGATATTTTCGGGCTATGCGTCTGAGTAGAACTGTTTGCGCTGTCTGTCTCTCCGTGTTTGATCTTCGCCCACATCGTCCCGGGCTGCCCCTCTCTTCTAGGAAGCAAAAAATATCTGAGCTGGCAGATGCACCCATGTGAATGAAGTTGCGCTTATTTTTTTTTGTGTGTGTGTGCGTGAGCTGTTTTCGCTTGTGTGTTCTTTCCCAAAGACGAATAAATCAGTGAATCTTGTATCAGTGATTAAAATACTGCGCTCCAGTTACTGGGACATAAGAAGTTAGAGGACACGCGTTACGAAGTGGACACGACAAGCGCAAACTATCAAATGGATTTATTGAAGAAAAAAACATGAATGACAAAGAACTCCAGGAAAGGGAAAGATCTGTTTTTCCTTCATGTTTTTCACGCGTCGCATTTCTGTGGGCGGAGCTAACATTTTTTCTCAGGCTGTAATCGACTATAGGAACATACAGAGGATGAACGCGGCACCGAAGAAGCCACAGTTGCCGAAAGAAGGACATTAATGTCATTATCCGACCCAAGGGTAGCTTTAACACAGCGGGATACAGCGCTGTCGAGATAGACGGCTGCATACTGAGAGCCACTGGGCTGAAGCCTGAAGAAGTGGTGAAGGTCTCCATTCGCATCAACAAGTGGCAGAACATCGTTGCAGTGTGTACACTTGAGCCCGAAAGGGTAGAAAAATGCAGTGCGATGAAGGAGTTCCGTATAGGAGACACAACATACGAAGTAAACGCATACATGATGGTACCGGAAGATACGCCAAAGGGAATCATCCGAGGGATACCGGAATAGAATATCTCCAAAGATATTGAGAACAGCCTAGTGAACCAGAGGAACCCCGGCATCTAGCTCAAACAGACACCTTGTTAAGTCTAAAAATCTTCGCGCGATTGCGAAACCAGCCATATAACTAAAGTATCAATAGGAACGAGCTGGTGATTCATCGTTGAACACAACCAATTGAACACGGGACGCAGACGAGTAGCGCCTTGTCCTGCTCACTCGTCTGCTTTCTGTGTTCTTTGCGCCGTACCCAAGAACACTGGACTAAAATGCACTGTCACGCAAAAAAAAAAAAAACTGACTGCTTTTATACGCTATATTACAGATCACTAGCGTAGCAAATGTATCCCAACAAACCTACTGAAATGGGCATAATTTTATGTCTATGTACTGCTTCGACACATTCAGAAACGTCGGCACTCACAAGCTTCGAAATTTCTCACAACGCCATCCGTCACCGGAAGGAACGGACAGAAAATCATCTCTGTGTCGTCGCACTTGACCTAAGCTGAAGGGCTGTTAGGTGGGATAGCTGTAAATTACTTCTTCGGTGGGCACTATGAGACACACAGAACGCAGCTGTGTGTTCTGCGCCTGTCGCTTCCCCGTAGTTTACTCGATTCTGCCATAATGTTCACTTGTGTTCCTCACACATGCTACGAAAATAATAAGTCCCCATCATTATCCTACATCGAAGTTGTTTTAAGACCCTTAGTACCGGAGCATACGTACAAGGTTGCAAAGCGAAAGCTACAAAATACGCCAGGAGAGACACGCATCGAATGCTGCTACTTCAGCGTTAACCTATTTTGGTTAACGAAAACATATGAGAAACAATAATCCACAAACAAGAATGCAAGATACTGAGCGCGGGGAAAAGGTGACAAAGAAGCGGATCGGCGAGATGAGTTGAGTTGAATAAACTTTATTTGCCCAACAGTTGTGCCCGGGGCTAGACTGCCAGGGATCCACGGTTCGAGGAACATCTACCGAGTCCCTCGGCGACAGCCCTGGCCCGCTGGACGGGCCACTCCTGGTCCTGGGGGGACCTCATTGAGGAGGGCGGCTTGCCATCGCTCAGCAAGGCGCGCCACTTCAGAGGGCCCTTCAGTTGGCGTCGAAACATAATGAAAAAACTTCGGTACAAAGATAGCCCCGAAGCTCGGGATAAGTTTTGCGCTTGCTTTCTTGCCGCTTTGCCTGTGAAGCTACGGCGGCAGCGGCTGGTGCGAGCACCAAAATCGGGGGGTCGACGCAACTGCCCCGAAGGGAATGTAAGCTCGTGCTGCGCCTGCTGCCCCTTCACTCCAGATAATGCGGCTGCATCGCGAGTGCTAACAGCGATCGATGCTCTCAGCTATCGATCAGAGAGGGAAATAGAGTCCAACGAAGGGAAAAGGATAATAATAATAATAATAATATCTGGGGTTTTACGTCCCAAAACCACGATATGATTATGAGAGACGCCGTAGTGGAGGGCTCCGGAAATTTTGACCATCTGGTGTTCTTTAACGTGCGCTGACATTGCACAGCACACGGGCCTCAACCATTTCGCCTGCATCGAAATGCGACCGCCGTGGCCGGGATCGAACCCGCGACCTTCGGGTCAGCAGCCGAGCACCTTAGCCACTGTTCCACCGAGGCGGACGAAGGGAAAAGGAACTAAAGGGAGATAAAGGAAGCACTTCTCAACCAATGTCTAATGGTTATGGTGCTCGACTACTGACCCGAAGGTCACGGGGTCGAATCCCGGCCGTGGTGGCTGCATTTTCAATGGAGGCGAAAATGATCCTTGAGGCCCGTGTACTTAGATGTAGGTTCACGTTAAAGAACCCGAGGTAATCTAAGTTTCTGGAGCTATCCCTTGCGGCGTACATCATAATCATATGGTGGTTTTTGAATGTTAAACCCCAACAATTATTACTATTAACCAGTGCCCCTGAGGCATCGCCGGTTTTATGGCCAGCCGTACATTTCTTTTAATTTTTCATTTTTTCACCATTGGGGCTGTTTAAGCCGTGCGCCAGTCGGCAATCTGGGAAGAAAAGCTATCATCATCACGAACCAGCTCACGGTCATTTGATCCTCTTCATGTTATTCTGCTTCGATCACAGAAGACGTACTCAGATTTGTACGCTTCACCATTCTGTTAACTATGCGGCGCGAGAGAATAGGTTGATCTTGATCATCAGACTAATACTACAGTCATTCTGGATTGCGAATGATCATTTCTTTTGATGCGGTTTATAAACTCAATTGACGACACTCGATCACACTTCAGTGAAAGCGCACGCACGCGCGCGATAGACAGTTCATTGCTTTAGCGAATACACCCATCCGTCAGCCAAATAAAACTAAAGCTTGATATGTGTAGCGTCAAAATATAATAATATTTTGAAAATAATCGATAAACACTACGCTCACATCTCACGATACAATATGAAGTCTTATAGAAAGTCCGCCCAGCGTACCCAGTTTCTTCCAATGAGCCGCCAGTGTTCCCAGTGTGCGGGCAGACAGTGTACAGCGTGACCAGTGCCTCCCAGCGCGCTGTAAAATTCAGGGCCACATTTTACAGTGTGGCCCAGTGCGTTTCAGTGCACTGAGCGGCACTGGCCACGCTGTACAGTGTATCCCAGCGTCTCCCAGCGCGCTGTAGTACGCTGTGAGACACTGTACAGAAACGCTGCTTTTTCTGATAGGGTTGATTATAGCTTCAGGAATCCCACATACGTAATGTGTCTTACATTCATATAAAAGCGGATAGCTGACACTGCCGCCACAACTGGCGTTGCATCGACGCGACACTCGTATTGGTCTTTTTGCGAAACAGTTTGAAGCAATGGCATGGCTCTGTGCTAGAATTCTTGAGTTTTTTGTAGGATGCCTGGGTTCAAATCTGGCTCAAGCCGGGATTTATATTCCTTGCTTCTTTCCAGGTGTTTAACCCATCGAAAACAGCCCGGACTCGAACACTGCACTTTCTCTGTTGCACGGCATCCATTCCAATGACGAGTAAAGATTCCCTAAGTCGATATTTATATACACTAAGACTCCCCTGTGGCTCATACTCGCACACCCTGGGCCGTGGTA